>JAIFGZ020000247.1:0-270925 GCA_019925245.2 Oryza australiensis | reverse complement strand
AGAGAGAGATAATCGAGACATCGCTCGGGCCTTTAGCTCCGCCAATCAACTTCAGCCTCCTGGATTATGCCCGCCAAACCACTCGATGGTGGCACCGATGTGTTACATGATCAGGAGACTTGACATCAAATGGCTAAAGATCTACGTTGTCTCAATTATCTTTAACTCATACTCATGGTTAATACGTTTCTAACAAAAGGAATAGGCTAACCACTTTCATCCAAGCATATGGTATCGATAATCGTTCAACGACCCATTATGGATCATAAGCTATTACAACATAATAGGTCTTTAGAGATACATATGGCCATCAGCCTAGTAGTTATATAGATAGCAAAGTGGTAGCATACGGCAGATTCCCGAGGACCTTTCTTCAACCGACTAGGAGTGCCCTAGTATGAACCGGCTCTAGGTAGAAAGGTGCATCTTCGACGTACTCTTCCTCCTCGGGAATGTTTCTCCTGCAATCATATCTATGCACAAACAAATATGCACGCACATAACAAGAATCAAGACAAGAATTTGTACCGAAAGCACCCAATCAAGCCTAGTACTACATGAACGGTATAATCAAGGGGAAGCTCATGTGGGGTTCCATTTTTGCACAAAGCCATCTTTGTTTTAGCAAAACCCAATTGCAAATACCCAAGTATGAACAATAAATTTCAGCGAGCAAATAGTGCTCTAAATCGGCATTAATACGTAGTATTGCTCATAATTACTTCTCACTTTGCGTTACAGGCAGCAAAGGAGTATAACGTTCATCAACCATTCATCATTTGCCCTTTCAGGCAGCATAGAAATAATTTACAGAGCAAGAAATTTTGAATACTTTTGGTAAAGGAAGTTGTGCAAATATTTATAAACACATGAAAACTATACCTACGACACATTCATACGACGCCCGTAACCGTGAGCACGGCTAATCGATTAGTTTTAAACTCTGCAGAGTGTGTACATGTTACCCAAATGATGTGACATAATAATCATGCAAAGCATGGCACGTGATACATAAGTATCTGATTTATTATACACAACAAAGCCCTTCAACTATCCGTGATTTAGCATTACACCAAAGACGATATGTGTTTCCTCCATCCTATACCATTTTGGAGACACTGTATAGATCGTTAAGTGGCGGGCCCATTCCTTAAACTTAACGCCATGGGGGCGGACACGACAGGGAACCCACCCACGGGGCACATTATCGTTGTATTGATAGGCTTAGTCACCTAACCGCCACGTCGGTGAAGGGTTACGCGAAGCTACGCTAGCCGAAAACAAAATTTCTACCGCGCAAACCAGGAACACTTGCAAGTAAGGGCCGATAGATCGCTACCGATTAGAGTAGAGTGCAAGCCGGAATAGCCAATCGTGGCAATCCGATCCGAACAGCAGCCTATTCCCGGAGATGCCTGATTCGCCAATCACCCGATTCGGGAGCCGTCCGCCGCGTTCTCACGCCTCGCTCCGATGCGCCCGACCGCAGCCGATCAAGAGCGCGCAACGTAGCGCGCCTCTGCATCCACACGTCCGGATAGAACGCCGCACACCCGTGTGCTAGCACGCGATGCAAGGCTAGGGTTTGGCTCGAAAGTGGGAGGGTTTCCGTGAGATTGATCTCGGCGACTTCGTTGCACGCGATGCAATTGACGCCCCGTCACAGCCTCTCCACCCCTCCCTCCTTTATATAGAGTTGGCCGACCGGGACTAGTGGCCGATTAGGACTCTATTTTGAATCTGGATCTCATCCGTATCTCATAGAGTTGGCCGCCCACACGTCGTAAGCCCATAGGACTCTATCCGATCGGATCCCTATCCGATCGAGCCGTATCCGAGTCCAACTCGAATATCTATTCTATCCCCTTAAGCGTGCGACCCCAGTAGGTTCAGTATACTCTGGTTTCGGCTATAGTCTAACTTAGCCGATCGTCTGCTACGAGTCCAACTCAGCCGACCCGTCAACAGCGGCGCCTAGCAAAGACATATTGACACCATAGTATACAAGAATATAATATCGGCTCGAACTCGTAATGTGTACACAAATCCCTTTGCCTCGACGATACCGCTTAAGCTATAGGCAAGATGTGTGCCATCCCTTCAATAGCTTAACCATTCACTCGAACCGTATTGATTATCTGTCTGTTGATTGACTCCTCAATCAACTTAGCATGGCCATGCATTTCCATAATCCATTACCTCGAGGGCCCAGAGATATCTCTCCAAAGGAGGGGCAAATTCCATCTTGATCACTCACATCCCACTCCATGTTTCATAGCAAACCCGAAAACTACCTTTATAACTATCCAGCTACATTAATAGCGTTTGGTAGTCCCAAAGTAGGCTACTACACATGTTGGAATCCATGGTGATCTCAGTGTCTAAGGACTTTGTACCAACACTACCCGAGACCAACTAATGGCACATTAATTCCCGTAGTGTCTCATGGTGGGTCTATCCAACAATGTGTTCTCTAACACATGTCCATGTTTATTGATTTGGTATCTCCATACCCATGATCTATGAGACATGATCATCAATCAATAAACATGCCGATCTTAGAATCATATTTGTTCCAACAATATGACATATGATCAGGGATCGTTTAGAAATAGATTCATACATATCGAGTCTCATAAATAAGTCACGTACTTATTGATCAATACAAGATGTCTATTTCATGGAACTGAATAACACTTTATTCATTTATACATAAACATTGACGTGATATCCAACATCTCCATGTTGCCTCTAGGGCATATCACTAACAATCTCCCACTTGCACTAGAGTCAATCATGTAAGTATCTAATACCCATTGTTTTGTGTGCGCCTCATGCTTCTGGCCGAGGGAGAGGTTTTGTCGGCCGGATCGGCTTATGTTGAGATCCGTGTGCACTTTGCATATCTTGACATCACCTCTGTCCACAATCTCGCGGATGAGATGATATCGCCGAAGTATGTGTTTGGACTTCCATGTGACTCGGCTCCTGGCTTGCGCAATGGCTCCACTATTGTCACAATAGAGAGACATTGGACCAACAGTACTAGTCATCACACCAAGCTCTAAACGAATTTCTTGATCCAAACAGCCTCCTTTGCAGCTTCGGCAAAGAATGTACTCGCCTCCGTTGTAGAATCAAGCAATAAAGTGATCCCGCTTGGAACTCTTCCACCGATCGCGCTCCGTTCAGTGCAAGTAACACGAACCCATTGCGATCTATAATCATCCTTGTCCGTTTGGAAGCTAGCACGGTGTAACCACTTACAACGAGCTCTTCTTCACCTCCATAGACTAGGAACATATCCTTAGTTCTTCTGCAAGTACTTAAGGATATTCTTACTGCAAATTCCAGTTGACCTTCACCGGATCTCGATCGGTATCCGCTCGTAGCACTCAAAGCGTACGAGACATCTCGGGCGTGCTGCAAAGCATGGCATACATGATGGATCCAATTGCCGAAGCACATGGAACCATACCCATCTTATTCCGCTCATCATGTGTCCGAGGACACCGATTCTTGCTAAGATTGATGCCATGTGACATAGGCAAGAAACCTTTCTTGGAATCATGCATGTTGAACCTTTTCAACACCTTGTCAATGTATGTACTTTGGCTTAATCCAATTAGCCTCTTGGATCTATCTCTATAGATCCGAATGCCTCAATATATATGCTGCCCCCTAAGTCTTTCATGGAAAACTATTTTTCAATGAAGACTTGACGGATTCAAGCATAGGGATATCATTTCCAATCAGTAATATGTCATCCACATATAAGATTAGAAATACAATTGCGCTCCCACCGACCTTTTGTAAACACAGTGTCTTCTTTCTTCATTTTTGATGAAACCAAACCCTTTGATTACTTCATCAAAACGAATATTCCAACTCCGAGATGCTTGCTTCAATCCATAAATGGATTTCGTAGCTTGCATATCTTTCCAGCGATTCGATCGACAAAACCCCGAGGTTGTATCATGTATACATCCTCGCTAGGTTTCCATTCAGAAAGCCGCTTTTGACATCCATCTCGCCATATCTCATAATCGAAATATGCAGCAATCGCTAGCATAATCCGAATAGATTTAAGATTATGACGGCGAGAAGGTTTCATCATAATCAACTCCTTGAATCTGCTTAAAACCTTTCGCCACCAATCGCGCCTTATAGATGTGAACATTTCCATCCATATCGTGGATCAACCAAGTTCCAAACTTGATTGTCGTACATGGATTCTATTTCTGATTCCATGGCTCCAAGCCACTTGTTGGAATCGGGTCCCACCATCGCTTCCTCATAGGTCTTAGGTTCATCGTTGTCCAACAACAATATATCACGTTGTTCCGCACTGTGTACTGCTGTGTGCACGACGTGATCTTTCGTACCTCCGTGGGGGGTGTATCTACAACCGGTGGCGCAACACTTTGCACCTCCCGCTGTGGTTCCGTGTCGCCGAAACATTTTCTCGGTGTTTCTTGAACTTTTTCAAGATGCACCCCCTGCTCCCACTAACCCTTCTTGAAAGAAACTCTTTCTCTAAGAAGACACCGTGTCGGGCGACAAACACTTTGCCTTGTTCCCGATTATAAAAGTAATATCCCTTAGTTTCCTTAGGATATCCCACAAAGAAGCACTTGTCGATTTGGGTGTGAGCTTGTCGATCGTAAACGTTTTACATAAGCTTCATCCCCATATTTTGAGAAAAGACAAACTAGGGGGTTGCCCCGTCCATATCTCATATGGTGTCTTTTCAACTCGACTTAGATGGAACTCTATTTAGTGTGAGCGCACTGCTTCAAGAGCATATCCCTAAAGATAACTTCAAGATCACTTTGGCTCATCATCGACCGCACCATGTCCAACAAGGTGCGATTTCTCCGTTCGACACTCCGCCCATTGTGGAGTTCCTGGCAAGGAGTTAATCGTGGAACAATTCCACAATCTTTCGATGATTACCAAACTCTTGGCTCAAGTATTCCCTCCACGATCCGATCGTAGAAACTTGATTGTTTTCCCTAAATGATTCTGTACTTCATTCTGGAATTCTTTGAACTTTTCAAAGGATTCGGACTTATGCCTCATCAAGTAGATATAACCATATCTACTAAAGTCACTCTGGTAAAGGTAATGAAGTATTGATAACCACCTCGGCCGTTGAGCTCATTGGTCCACATACATCGCATGTACGAGTGCCAACAAGTCACTTGCTCTTTCACTGTGTCCCGTGAAAGGTGCCTTTGTCATCTTACCAAGTAAACAAGACTCACATGTCTCAAATGATTCAAAATCAAAAGAGTGAAGCAATCCATCCTTATGGAGCTTCTCCATGCGTTTCTTATTTATATGGCCTAAGCGACAATGCCGTATAAACGTGGGGTTTATATCATTAGAGAGTTGTCTTTCTCGTATTAATGTTATAGATGGGAGACGCTTCAAGATTCAAAACGTATAATCCATTCACCAATGGAGCATGAAAATAGAACATATCTCTGAGATATATTGAACAACCATTGTTCATTGATCTAAAATCATATCCTTCCGCTTGCAAACATGAAGCGGAAATAACGTTTTGACATAGTGTTGGAACACAATAACAATTATTCAATTCCAAAACTAATCCTGAAGGTAGATGAAGTGGTACTGTGCCGACAGCAACTGTAGCAACGCTTGCTCCATTGCCGACGCGCAGGTTCACCTCGCCCCTTCTCAATCCTCTACTTCTTCTCATTCCCTGCAACGATTTGCAAATATGAGCTACTGATCCGGTATCAAATACCCAAGAGTCAGTAGGTGAAGTAGCAAGATTAATGTCTATAACATTAATACCTGAAGCAGAAGTCGTACTTTGCTTCTTTTTGAGATCCTCCATGTACTTCTTGCAGCCTTTTCAAAGGGCTGCCTCCTTGCAAAGAGAAGCAAACGGCATCTCGATGCCGCCGACCCTTCTTGCCCTTCTTTTTGCATTAGAGGCACTCGCGATCTCATCGGGAGTTAACTTTCTTGGTGCAAAGTTTCTTGACAGTGGTTTGCGCTTAGCTCGCATCATCATCACATGATGACCGTTTTTCTGGATACTCTCCTCACCGCCTTTAGCATCCCATGCAATTCAGCCAAGGTCCTATCCATATTGTTCATGTGATAATTTAATATGAATGGCTCGAAGCTCCTGGAGGGAGCGACCGGAGAATCACACGCAGCCAACTCTGGCCAAGGGGAAACCCAGCTTTTCCGCTCTCAATGTAGCCAATCATCTTTATCACATGCGGATCGACGGGATTCCCTCAACAAGCTCGCACGCAAACAAGGACTTTGAGGTGTTGGAACCTCTCGGCCCGAGCTTGGTTCTCAAACATGCCACGCAGCCCCGAATAATAGTGTGAGCATCGCTGCTCTCATATTGCTTCAAGCTCAGGGGACATTGTAGCAAGCATGAGACAACTTTATATCTAGGGCATCATTAGTGTGCTTCTCATAAGCCCTCCGTGCGCTTGCAAAGTGGCATTAGTTGGCAAATCCTCAGATAGGGTACTTCAAGAACGTACTCCTTACGCTCTTGCTTGAGAACAATTCTCAAGTTGCGATACCAATCCATAAAGTTTGTTCCATTTAATTTTTCCTTTTCGAGAATAGATCGCAAATTAAAGGTACCGGGTGTAGTATTAGCCGCCATTTATTCTACAAATGTAAAAGCAAAGTTTAGCACAATGTTTATGCTATGTCTATTGTTAAACAATTTAACATTAGACTCCCATTACGTATTTCCACCTTCCCTCTAGGTTACGTATTGGGTCAAGATCCACATGTTAATTAATTTTCTAGTGAGCTTTGGCATCACCGCTAGAAAATTAGTAACATCGGTAAGCAACACCTTGCTAATCACATCTCTATGTGACTCTTGTTGTTGGTGTGGCATCTCCATGCCCCGGCGCCAACCTATGCCCCAAGGCCCAAAACTGCTTTGATAGCCTTGTTAAGTAAACCAAATGCTCCCGCATGTATATGTCTCGACATATACCCCTCGTGTTATGATAGAGAATGGCACTCTGCTTTGCGCACTCCACCATTGACGAGCATAACTAAGTGACGGGTGCAACATTTGGAAGGGCATCATTACTACTTAATTTTGAGAGGGATGCTATCCTATCAAACAAACATATCACATATGAAATCAAGAAGAATAGCATATAATGAAATAGTATGGCCCCCTTCACATGGTGATCTCCATCTCCATGCTCTGCGCCGAGGATCTCCATCTTCTAAGACCATATTCCAAGTGTCGAATGCTTGATATCTTCAAACTAAGCTACTACTATAGAAGCTCTAATTGAAGATTACATCGACTCGCAGTCGTGAAAGAATATTACAAGCATTGCACGTATGAAAGAATATTACAGGATTGCACATATGAAAGAATATTACATGCATCACATGCATCTCATACATCTCATACATACAATAGGGCCATACCATCTCAAAGCATTCTCTCGCAAAAACAAGTTAGGCGTAGAAACGTTTTCTACCTATCGCAGAGCTACGGCATCGAGACGACCTATAAGGGGGCACACGGCGGTATCTCATAGAGTTGGCCGCCCCACACGTCGTAAGCCCATAGGAGTCTATCCGATCGGATCCCTATCCGATCGAGCCGTATCCGAGTCCAACTCGAATATCTATTCTATCCCCTTAAGCGTGCGACCCCGTAGGTTCAGTGTATACTCGGTTTCGCCATAGTCTAACTTAGCCGATCGTCGGCTCGAGTCCAACTCACAGCCGACTGTCAATAGCGGCGCCTAGCAAAGACATATTGACACCATAGTATACAAGAATATAATATCGGCTCGAACCCGTAATGTGTACACAAATCCCTTTGCTCACGATACCGCTAAGCTATAGGCAAGATGTGTGCCATCCCTTCAATAGCTTAACCATTCACTCGAACCGTATTGATTATCCGTCGTTGATTGACTCCTCAATCAACTTAGCATGGCCATGCATTTCCATAATCCATTACCTCGAGGGGCCTGTAGATATCTCTCCAAAGGAGGGGCAAATTCCATCTTGATCACTCACATCCCACTCCATGTTTCATAGCAAACCCGAAAACTACCTTTATAACTATCCAGCCACGGAATAGCGTTTGGTAGTCCCAAAGTAGGCTACTACACATGTTGGAATCCATGGTGATCTCAGTCTAAGGACTTTGTACTCAACACTACCCGAGACCAACTAATGGCACATTAATTCCCGTAGTGTCTCATGGTGGGTCTATCCAACAATGTGTTCTCTAACACATATGTCCATGTTTATTGATTTGGTATCTCCATACCCATGATCTATGAGACATGATCATCAATCAATAAACATGCCGATCTTAGAATCATATTTGTTCCAACAATATGACATATGATCAGTGATCGTTTAGAAATAGATTCATACATATCGAGTCTCATAAATAAGTCACGTACTTATTGATCAATACAAGATGTCTATTTCATGGAACTGAATAACACTTTATTCATTTATACATAAACATTGACGTGATATCCAACATCTCCATGTTGCCTCTAGGGCATATCACTAACAGTCGGGGCATTAGGAAGCTCCTCTGGGTTATACGAACCCATACACTTCGGCCTACCGAAATGTGAGGCTAAACCACAAATAGGGTACTAAGCTAGGGCTATCCCATACTAGCACATGTGGTTGTTCTCGTATTCGAATTGAATAATCGTGGAGTGAAGTCCTTAGGGTAGTCCGGGCACACACTCCCCTATCGGATACAACTAAACACCATATGTATACCACTTGCGGCCCAAACTTGAAAACCAAGTTATACCATGTTTTTGTTTTGAGCATAGTGCATAATTGTCATAATTTTTGGAAAAGGAAATTTTGCAAATAGAACGTTGTTAATTAGCCCGATGATCGTGGGAAAATGTATACTACTAGCGAACTAAGCATGGGGATAAATAAGTCATAAGATTTCAGTTGGGTTCACTATAATTTAGCTTTGAATTGGCTAATGTGGGAGGTGGAGTGTCTAACATCGGTGTAGTATCTAACACGTTTGTATCAAGATTTTAGTTTATACATCAAACATCATGCAAGTTCCCAACCATTTGAAATAACCTCCATAAAATTTGGATCAATGTGCTCAAAGGGGGAGGTGAGACTTGCCTGGTTCTCCTTCTTCCGGTTCGTACGAGTATACGAGATCCTCGAACGATGCCGACGGTTCGTTCGTCTACGGTAGAATATGCAAAGTCTTAGATTTTAAGTGCGTATGAAAACTATAATGTACTAGGACGAATGCACATGATATGCAAGGGTTTTGGCCTCAGATCGACATATTTAGTGTGGTTTCTATTAAGTCTTTTTTCTCTCCTAAAGTGAGAGGCTTATTTGTGGCCTATTTTGTAGTATAAGGATATAGCGTTGTGTCGTTCCAATTTGTTCAGGTCCAAACTATAGGCTTCCTGGTAAGTGTGTTATTTTTAGTTGGTAGTACACAGTAGATGGTCCTAACAAATTTAGTTTGTATTTTTAGGGATTTTATTGGGCCCACTATGATTTTTGGAAATCATGTGTTTTCAAAATAACTCTTTTGCTAGATAAATCTATAAGTGGTTTTTCCGCCACGTAAAAGCATATGGTTTCCGATTTTTGTCCTAACGTACATCTTATATAGTTTATACAGTAATCTTGTTTTACATTTTTCGAACGAAGGTGATTTTCTTATGATTTTTTACAAGTTTAACCTGCCTTATGTGACAGCGTTTATAAAATGGATTTTTCTAGCTAAATCTGCTACTGGGAGTAGTTATTTTTTATTCTACAGCTTTAAAGTACATAGCCTTTCGGTTCTAACAAAATTTGTTTCAAGTAAAATGGTGTTGTTTTCAATTTTCTACAAATTTTCAAAGTGCAGCTATTTTTCTGTTTGAAATAACCCTAGTCGCATTTAACATTCTATTTAGCATGGGGCCTCACATGTCACTGGCAGCTAGGTTTAAACAATCCAACAATAAGTGCCTTTTTGGTGGGCCCCGGTTGTCATTTGCTCGGTGGAGGGAAAACAGAGCAGCAAAGATGGGCGAAGTTTTTGCCGGCGTGGGAGGTCGCAGTCAAGAGAGAAAATGTAGTAGGGCTCATGGCGAACCTAATGGTGGTCGGCTTGCTAGCTACCGTGGCCAGAATAGTGGCCGGCGACGGCGACGGTGGTGCCATGGCTCGGGTTCGATGAGCATGTGTGATTCTAGTGCTTGCCGGGCCTTGCATGCAACGGAAATACCATCTAGGTGGGCTGGGGGTGCTTACCGAGCAACGAAGTGGCGCTGGCGAGGTCTGGGTTGCAGTGGCGCCGTGCGGGTCTCTCGGCGTGGCGTTCCTCTGCTTTGGGTGATCGATGCCAGTGGTTTTGGGTGCTTAGCTGCACGAATCAGAACGGGACATTGTCAAGGGACTACTAGGGATTAGTATGGTGCTCAACGGAGAGGGAACTGGACGAAGATTGACGGCAACGGCCGTAGTTGGGGACAAAAAGGAGCTTTCCTTCCCCGGTGCTTCTCCGGTCGATTCCTTGCGTTTCAACCATCGTTAGGCATCAAGGTACACGGTGGCGAAAGGGTTTGGACAATGGCTTACCATAGATGGCTGGCGACGAGCGGGTGGTTTGGCGGCAGTCGAAGGAGGGCGCACGGTTCACGGTCTCGGCTTGATGGCGTTTCCGATCATCGGCTACGTCATTTGAAGTGAGACTTGGTCATCAGAGAGAGCGAAGATCAGGGAATTGGGAATGTGCATTGCCTAAGGGAATAGCTCACCGGAGTTCCGAGGCGATCGGATCTCGTTCGCGGCGGAGGGAGCTCACCGGTGATTTCCGGCGCCGAGGGCGGTCAGCTCGGTCTCTCTCATGGAACATGTGCGGACCGAGGGAGGAGCAAGGCTGTCGTGCGGTCGAGTTTTATTTGCATGCCAACATTGCAGTGGGATGCCGAGCTCGGGGCGACGCATGCACAGCGCGTTCCTCACGCGTGACGCGTGCGCGTGTGCGTGGCGAGGGCACCAGTGTGAGGGAGACGAGCTGGGACACGGTGTGACGCTGGCAACACGGTCCCACGAGTCAGTATGGCCAACTTGTCAGTGTGCAAGGGATGAGAGATGGGAATCTGAGAATTTGTCTGGACATTGTGCTAACTTTCCGACTTTGGGCTCCATTTAGAAATACTTCCAGGCAGATTCAGGGGCGGTGCCCTATGGCAAACTTGTAAAGTGTGACTCAATCTACAATACTGCCAAGTTTCACCGCCTGGGGCTGGCTGTCTTAATTTTGGCAATGGTTCAAAGTCGGCTCCAGGGTTCTGTGTCGGACAGCTCTAGCACTTGGAAAAATTTACTATGGTCAAATCTAGTCTTTGTACAAATTCACCATTTTCAACACTAATGATGTGTTCCAACCTTTAGAGTTTATTTTCTGAGGTGCTTTGCAAGTATTTGGGAATTTTACTAAATTTTTCTAGGGCTCCTTTTAACAATATTTCAAAAAAGGAATTTTTCATTACTATGTGTTTGCCTCCTATGCATGTAAATTGTATCTCACTCTTTACCCAGCAGAAAGTTTTTGGGTTCAAAATTTACACCAATCATCCTGTTACTTCCATTCCAAGATTTTCCAGGATGTGACAGGCGCTGTACGAGGTCTCGAGACGGCGGCGGTCTTCGTCTCCGGTGATCGTCGGCAGGCTGCCTCAGCGTTCGGCTGTCAAAACCGATTGCGGGCCAACAATCAGGTGGACTTAGTGTTGCTTAGGGCAAAGGGAATTTAGCCAGGAATTACCAGAGATGGAGGAAACTGGGATCGACGGTGGCGGCCAGAGTTGGGGAAGAAAAGGGGATTTCGTCGCCCGAACACCTCACCGCGATTCCTTTGATTTACACCGTTGTCGATAATGGGAAACACGTTGGCGAGAGGATTTGGACAATGGCTCACCGTGGATGGTCAGTCGACGAACATTGCGGTGGCTCGGCACGCAGCGCGTTAGGACCTTTCTATGGCGTTATCATGTTCCCGCTTGTCGGTTGCACCAAAATCGATGAACTCAAGGCCACGAGAGAGGGAGTAGTGAGGATTAAGGAACACACATTGATCGGGAGAGAACTTCACCGAGCGTCAATGGCAATGGGATCTTTGCTTGCCGGCGGTGAGGTACTCTCCGTCGTTCTCATTGCTCTCGAGGTGGGTGGCCTTGGTTCTTCTCATGAGTGAGATAAGAGTGAGAGAAGGACAGCATTTGTAGGCCTGGCCGAGCTTAAATGTGGTCGCCAATGAGGAAGGGAGGAGGGGCGTCGCCGCGGAGACCGACGCGTGCCCTGGCACGTGGCGCGCGTGGTCCGACCTGTGGGCCCATGGAAAACTGCTGTGTGTCTCGACACCGTGCCCTACCGGCGTAACGCCCACTTGTCACGGGAGTGAAGGAGGAGTGAAGAACATTTCCCGTGGCGACATTACAAATTTAGGCTCCGTTTAAATACATTTCCAGTGCCGAATTTGGGGTGATGCCCAATGGCAAAGTTGTAAAGAATGACTTGAACTCTAATACCGCCAAATTGCACCGCCCGAAGATCACCGATTTAATTGTGGTGTTGATTCAAAGATGGCTCCAGAGCTCGCCTTGTCGCCTTTAACACTTAGAAGAATTTTGGAGGGTTAAGTCTAGGTTTTTAGTTTATCTTATACTTCTATCTTCATAATGTGTTCCTAAATCTTTTAGGTGGTTGTTCAATGTCCCTCTCATTTTCTTGGGTGTTTTTTTCTAAATTCTTCTTAAAACATTTTTGTCTAAATTTTTTTAAAAGGATTATGTCTCTAATATGCATATGCAAGTTTTTCTTTTATGCAAAGAAATCAACTAGCCATTTTTCTCTAGGGAAACATTGGTTCATAATTACATTACATTTTATTCCATGGTCTACCACATACATGATTTTCTGGTATGTGATAGTAAGCTGACTCCGAAGGTTGCGGCCCTCGAGGGGCCGAGCTCGAGAGGAGAGCCCTCGGGGGAAACACTGTGGGAGGCATTGGACAAACCCTGCTTCCTCCATCCAGACGGCCACCATACCATCCGGCAGTGCTACACCCTCCAGGACCAAATGGCCCGGAGGCACAAAACCCCCAACCGCCAAGGCGAAGGAAGGGGAAAGGCATAGACTCGAAGCGCCGGAAGGAGATCGCCGACGGAGGACGGCCTGTGAGCCGACCCACACCGTCGCATGATCCTCGGGCGAGGCGACCTCGAGAGTCTACGCCAATAGAAACTCCTCTTTCGACGCATGAACACTATCTCCATCGACTCACCTAGGCGCCTTCGCTAGTCGAAGTCCCAATCTCCTTCTCTCTGCGTACCAATGGGCCGATATCCCGAAGTCGGGCCGTTTCAACCGCTAGTGGATCCGGTGATGCTCAAGGTGCGCCTCAAGCGTGTTCTTGTCGACGGGGGAAGCGGCATCAACATCCTCTTTAGAGGAATCCTTCGTGAGCTCGGAGTATCTCTCTCCGCCCTTGAGCCCACGGATTCACCGTTTTACAGCATTGTCCTGGGTCAGGGGAGCTTGCCCCTGGGGGTCATTTCCCTCCCTATGACGCTCGCAACGCAGGAGAACTTTAGCACCGAGTTCGTCAGATTCGATGTGGCTGACTTCGAGACGGCTTACCACGCGGTACTCGGCCATCTAGTCCTCACCAAGTTCATGGCGGTCCCCCATTATACGTACCTGGTTCTCAAGTTGCCTGGGCCACATGGAGAGTTTCTCTGTGCGAGGAGACGTCACCACATCCCATGCTCCAGAGACTCGCTCTCGGAGAAGGCGCCGACCCCTCAGCTCATTTTGGCGGATTCACCCCCTTGCGTGCCAACCTTAAGGGGAAGGTACCAATGGTCGAAGAAAACTTGTGTTCGGGGACACCAGCGTCGAGACCTTCCTTTGGATCTGCCGAGTACAAGACTGTCTCCCTCTCCGACACCGATCCCTCCAAGACGGTGTTGATCGGCTCACACCTCGAGGAAAAATAGGAAAACGCCCTCGTCGACTTCCTGCGTGCAAACATTGATATGTTCTCTTGGAAACCGGCTAACATGCCGCGAGCACCTGTGGAGTTGGTCGGGCATGAGCTTCATGTCCTCCCCGATGCCAAGCCGATCAGTGCAAAGGCAAGGCTGCCGCCCAGAGCGCAAGGACGAGATCCGGAAGGAGCCGACCGCACCGATAGATGCGGGTTTCATTCGAGAAGTGTGTTGATTATACCTAAAGAAGAAGAATGGGAAATGGAAAATGTGTGTTGATTATATCGATCTTAATGTACATTGTCCCAAAGACCCATCTACTCTTCCCCGCATCGATCAAGTCGTCGACTCCACCGCGGATGTTCCTCTTGTGTTTTTTGGAATGCTACTCTGCTATCATCACATAGGCCTCAAAGCATCCGATCAAGAGAAGACGTCTTTCATTATGCCATTCGGGGCCTTCTGTTACACCACGATGACCTTTGGGTTGAAGAACAATGGATCTACCTACCAACGAGCCATCCAGCGTTGTTTGGCCAGCCAAATTGGTCGTAACGTTGACGCCTGACGGGTTACGTGGAGGCTATGAAAGCTAATAACAAAAAAATCTACCACGCAAACCAGGAACCTTGCAAGTAAGGGTCGATAGATCGTTCGATTGGGAGTGCAGCGGATAAAGCCAATCAGCAGCTCTCAGATCCGGAACAGTACTGGCCGATCATAGCCAATTTGCTGACCACAGCCGATCCGCCGCAGCCGATTTGCCAATTGTTTTGCCACAGCCAATTTGCCGATTGATCTCGCCACAGCCCGATTCGCCAAACCGTGCTCGCGATGCGCCTGACCACAACCGATCTAGTCGATCGTAGCCGTCGAATAGCACCACAATCTAGCAAAGTTCTCAACCAAGATCCACACGTCCAGGATAGATGCCTAACACCCGTGTGCTAGCACGCGCGATGAAAGGCTAGGGTTTGGCTCTGAGGTGGGAAGGGTTCCCGTGGAGATCTTGAACTCACCGACTTCGAAGCCGTGTTCTAATCTGTTGCTCACGATTAGATTGATTCGGTTCAAAGTGATACAATCAACTTGGCATGGCCATGCACTTCCATAATCCATTACCTCGAGGGGCCCAGAGATATCTCTCCAAAGTAGGGGCAAATTCAATCTTGATCACTCACATCCGACTCCATGTTTCATAGCAAACCCGAAGACTACTTTTATAACTACCTAATTACGGAATAGCGTTTGGTAGTCCTAAAGTAGACTACTACACATGTTGGAATCCACGATGATCTCGCTCTAAGGACTTTGCACCAACACTACTTGAGACCAACTAATGGCACATTAATTCCCGTAGTGTCTCATGGTGGGTCTATCCAACAATGTGTTCTCTAACATATGTCCACGTATATTGATTTGGTATCTCCATACCCATGATCTATCGACATGATCATCAATCAATAAACATGCCGATCTTAGAATCATATTTGTTCCAACAATATGACATGTGATCGTGGATCGTTTAGAAATAGATTCATACATAAAGAGTCTCATAAATAAGTCACGAACTTATTGATCAATATAAGTTGTCTATTTCATGAAACCGAATAACACTTTATTCATTTATCATAAACATTGACCATGATATCCAACATCTCCATTGTAACACCCGAAAATCTGAGAATTTAAAACGGAAATTGAAAACCTAACTCATGAAAACTTTTGGCTATTTGCTTCTCATCATGTTTATTGCTTCTTATTTGCCAGCTTTGTTGCATAAATTTATATGGGGACCGATTCATCTTGATGTTCGAGAAAAATCAAATGATTTGAATTGCCATTGGGGAGAAAATTTCAAAGTTTAGAGTTGGGAATTTAAATATAAAATAGATTAGGGTTGTGGATTTATAAAAATATATATTTGGGATCAAAACATTATTTTGGTGATTGAGTAATATTAATTAGTGAGCAAAATGAGTGATAAAATATTTTAAAGGATTTATTTGAAGTCTAGAAATTATTTTGTATCAAAATCGCATTTTCCTCGAATTTAGAAAAAGAATTAAATTAAATAGGTAAAAATATATTTTTAAAATAAAAAGTGGTAAGCCATCGCCGTCGTGCGCGGGGCCGCCGCTATCGTGCGCCGTGCGCCGGAGCTCGCCGCGCCTCACCGCCGCCGTCGCCGCCAGAAGTCCCGGCCGCCAATCCTTGCGCTAGCGCGCCGCCGGCCGAAAACAGAGGGAAGGGAGGGGCGCGGCAAAACAGAGAAGGAAGGAAAGGGAGAGAGAAAAAAAGAGGGAAAAGAACAAAAAGAAAGAAAAAGAAAAGGACGAAGAAAAAAAGAACAAGGGAAAAAATAGGGAAAAATTGGAAAAATTCAGAAAATTGGGAAAATATTTGGAAAATATTTGGGAAAATATTTGGGCAAAAATATATTATTTTCTCATATATTTTCTCGTTGTAATCTCGGAATTCAAAAATAGGACATTCGAGATTTCGTTCTCGCGCGTTTTTACTCTGAGTTTGTCTATTTCCTTTTCACCATTAAAAACATATTCTTTTGGTATTCGACCTCCAAAACTTTAAATATCAATTCTTTTGATCAACGCTTTTTAAGTTTATTCTCTTAATCAAATTGGATTGATATTTCGCGAAAACCCTAAAATCCCAAACTCGCTTTTTAAATCGAGTTTATCCCAAAACTCTCGCCCTAACTCGATTAAAATTTTAGATTAAATATTTGGAGTCGTTTTATGGTTCTTTTCGATCTCTTTGTAGATTTTTATTGAATTCTGATCGAATTCAATTTATTTTTCGCACGTACGGATAGCAACCGAGGAAGCGTGCACGACTACGTTGAAGACCCCGTCCAACAAGCGCACGAGCAAGGCAAGTCAACACTCCCCTTTGAACATATTGATCTTATTTTGTGAAATGATGTTGATTTAAACTTCAAACATGCATGCTATACATAAATGTATACCTATGCTTGATGTACCATGCCTTGATATTGATTACCCTTAGAAATATTCTTTGTAACCCTCGATGTGATACAACCGAAGAATATCTTCGGTAGAATGCTTAGCCATGCTTATACTAGAATCTTGCATATTCATGTTTTTACAGAAAGCTATATGCTTGGGCAACTACCTTAGGGCAGGTAGTTGAGATACGGCATGTAGAGACATGAGCGCCACATTGCCTTGATCATGATGTAAATAGTTTTGATGGAAGAAATGAAAAGTACAAAACCAATGTTTTTAGACTGGGGTGGATGGTTGGATTTGGGTGGATTCCGAGAAAGGCAAGAACCGTCCCCGGTCAATTAAGGACCGAGCCATGAGACTTACAACTTAGAACGAGCCAAGACAACCGCATTTCTCAAATGGGTATAGACCTAGCAGAGTAGATAGCCGAGCGGAGGCAGATCCCCGCATAGTGGTTCGGTGTAGGTGTTGAGTTAAGGACCTACCAATAGGTAGAGTGTCCTGGGCCTATCGATGGTAGAGTGCCCGTGATTGTGATAAGACAAAAGGCCTTTATGTGAATAATAAACTGAACTTAACGATCACTTAAAGATTAAGTGAGTTCTCTCTTACCCCGGGAACGCCGTAACTCCTCTCACCGGTAGGAGATGATGGCTAGAGTGCATGAGGACTTAAGTTCATGGAGCGGCACGCCAAAGTGAGGTTATCGAAAAGCTTTGCCATGACCGTCCCATATAGAGGGATGTAGGCTCATTCAATGAGCAAAGTGAGTATGGGTAAAGTGTACATCCACTACAAGCAGTGAGTAAATCAATCTATTCGAATAGCCATGCTCGCGGTTAATGAGCGAAGTGACAAGTTTCTCCCATGGCGAGACTCATAAATTTTAAAATGATGGGTTGGTATGCATAACGTTTTTGTGTGCGGTGGACTCAACTTCTCGTCCCGCGAGAAGGGACAAACTCCCCAGAAAACCATGACGAACCGGAGACGGAAACCATCCTTGGTATCACGATGGATGGCGCATGCAACCGTCGCCGATTTAATATACTCAAACTAAAACTTGACTCGCTAGATGTTAGGTTTGTGAAATGATTTGGGAAAATTGGCTTTGTGCAAATAAACCACAGCCACCCTTTGAATGACCCTATCATGTGCATCATTTCGTGTTGGCTTGCTGAGTACGTTGGGTACTCACCCTTGCTATACGCACAAACTTTCAGATGGAGAAAACGAAGAACTTTGCACCTGATAATTCAGTACTGTATTTTTGGGTACCAAACTACTCGATCCAGGAAAATGGTACTATGAACATGAATGATTCCCGTTCCAAAAACGGGGGTCTACAGAGCTGGTATCAGAGTAGTGCGATTGTAGGATAAGACCAACTGGCGCCCCACCCCTTTATAGCTGGTTAAAGGGAAATATCCCTACATAGGATTATTTTGAAAATACAGACTATTTTTACAAAACAAAAATGTTTTTCCTTATGCCCTTGACCCCCAATTCTCTACAAAACCTTTCTCTAACCCTAATCTATCTTCAAAAATAGATGTCGGACTATGACCATGATTGGAACTTGGGAGATTGTTTAACCCACTAAAAAAATGAGAGTACACAGAATAAGGCCCCATCCATAGCTAAACCTTTACTTTTCTCATTCTCTCTGACAATAGATGGGAAAAGCCAAGGGCAGTGAATCAAGATCCCAGCAGTCTCATGGATTAACCCAGAGCAACCCTGTGGACACTCCACCTTCTTTCCTTGTGAACCCGACCTTAGCCCAGTAGTGGCTAACCAGACACAGTTAATGGTCATGATGATGCAACAGATGCAACGACTGTTCCAACAACAACAAATGCAAACTCAAGGTTGGTACCCAGAGCAACGTCGGTACATTCCGTCGCAAACCCTGATGACTCCCGCAAGTATACTGTCAAGCCCACAGAAAGCGGTAACACCAAGCCCACCATTGGGATGGAAGGGAACACTTGACCCCCGCTACGGTTTCATGGAATGTAATGTTATAGCCTTTGGGCCTATTATTGTAATACTTTTGGTGTAAGACTATTCATGCACTTTGCACCTGATAATTCAGTACTATATTCATGGGTACCAAACTACTCGATCCAGGGAATGGTACTATGAACACGAATGATTCCCCTTCCAAAAACGGGGGTCTACATCCATGTTGCCTCCAGGGCATATCACTAAAAAGGCCTACGTAGATGAAGTGGTGATCAAGACGCGGATCCCCGACGATCTCTTGCCCGATATAGCGGAGACCTTCGCGAACCTGCGCAGGTACCGATGGAAGCTTAACCCCGAGAAGTGCGTCTTTGGCGTACCTTCTGGGAAGCTCCTAGGTTTTGTCGTCTCTAAATGTGGAATCGAGCCCAATCCTGAGAAAATCTCTGCGATCCTAAATATGCGGAAGCCGTCCTGCGTCAAGGACATGCAGAAGCTCATGGGTAGCATGACGTCTCTCGGGAGATTCATTTCCCGACTCGGTGAATGTGGAACGCCATTCTTCTAGCTGGTCAGGAAGGGCAAAGAATTCTAGTGGTCGGATGATGCCGACAAGGTATTTGCCGACTTCAAACACCTTTTGACTATGCCAGCAATCCTCACCGCTCCGAACCCCCAGGAACAGCTGCTTTTGTATGTCGCCGCGACCACGACTTTCATCAGCACGGTGTTGGTCGTCGAGCGACCGGAGGAAGGTCGCGCTTATCCCGTCCAAAGACCCGTCTACTATGTATTTGAGGTCCTTGGACCGTCGGTCAACTACAAGCCGCGCAACGCCATCAAGTCACAAGTCCTAGCGACTTTGTGGCCGAGTGGACAAAGATCCAACTCCCGCCAACCCTCGAGTCACGGCCGACCTGGACCATGTATTTTGACAGCTCCCTCAGCATTGACGGCGCTGGGGCTAGAGTACTTTTGGTCTCCCAAAGGGCGAGCACCTCAAGTACGTCCTCCGCTTGACGTTCAAGGCATCCAATAATGCCGCTAAGTATGAGGCTTTACTCCATGGTCTCCGTATCACCAAATTCATTGGCGTCAAACGCCTTATGGTTTATGGAGATTCGGCTAGTCATTAGCCAGTGTCAACAAGGACTCGGTCCTGTTCGAGCGAAAAGATGGATGCCTATTGCACCGAGGTTCGAAAGCTCGAGGGCAAATTCACCGGCCTCGAGTTTCATCACGTCCTCCAGATGCCAACTCGCGGCCGATCACCGGCCAATTTTGGGACATCCCAAGCTTCGGTGTCATAGGGGATCTTCATCCACGAGCTGCATAAGCCGTCGATCAAGGATTCAAAGATTCCCAAGCCGGTCCCTGTGCAACCAGTTGAGTCGGTGCTCGCCATCTCCGACACCCCTGATGACTGGCGTTGAGAGCTTATCGACTACATCATCACTAAGGTGCTTCCTCTCGATAAGGCTAAGGCCAAGCGCATTGCCCGACACAAAGCAAGCGACATCGTGGTGGGCAACGAGCCGTTCAAGTGCACAAGATTCACTTGAGTGCTCTCGCCGTGCGTCCCCGGACCGTGGGATCCGAGTCCTCGATGAGATACACTCGAGCATCTCGCGGCAACCACGCGGCACAAGGACGCTGGTCTGTAAGGCCTTCCGAGCATGTTATTATTGGCCAACTGCCAATGAGGACGCTAAGGAACTAGTCCGACGCTGCCAGGGATGTCAGTTCTTCGCTAGACAGCACCATCTTCCGGCACAAACTCTCGAAACGATCCTGTCGTCATGGCCATTCGCGTTCTGGGGGCTCGACATGGTCGGCCCATTCCCGATGGCACCCGAGGGCTACACCCACCTTTTTGTCACAATCGACAAATTCACAAAGTGGATCGAGGTGACGCCGTTGAAGTCTTGCACCGCCAAGAAGGCGGCCGAGTTCATCGAGGGCATCACCTTCTGCTTCGACGTCCCGAGGAGATCATCACCGACCTCCTGCACGTAATTCACTAGGAACGATTTTTGGGAGTTCTATGAGGACAGATGCATCAAGGTCAAGTATGCCTCGGTGGTGCACCCCGAGCGAACGGGCAATGCGAATGTGCCAATGGCATGATCCTACAGGGCCTAAAGGCCGCGGGTTGTGAGAGCTCCCACCGCACTGGGGCTCCATACTCACCCGAGCCGAGCCACAAGACGGACCCCGTTCTTCCCGGTCTACATGGAGGCGCTTCTCCGACGACATGCTTCATGAATCCCCAAGGGTTCGACCGTATGATGAAGGGATGGCCGAGCGAACGTGGGCCGAGGACATAGACAGCTGCCGAAGAAGAACGCATGGCTGCCGTGGTTCAAATGGACCGGTACACAACAGCGCTTCGCCGATACCACGACCGCAATGTCCAAGGAAGGTCCTTCAAGGTCGGCGACCTAGTTCTTCGTAGGGTGCACCACGCCTAGAATGAACAAGCTCGCCCCCATAGGAAGGTCCCTTCATTGTCTCAACCGTCACACGTCCGGCTCCTACAAAGCAATTCGTGAAGACGGACAGAAGTGCCAAACTCTTGGAACATCGAGCACTGTGCCGATTCTACGCTTGAACAGTAAGTACTCAGCCCTCAACCTTTTCCATTTTGCAAACTCGGTTATCCCTTAACCTTTTTTGTTGCGATCACTCACCCGACCCTCGTGCGACTCTGGGGCTCTAAGCCTTCCCGAGCAAAGTGTCGCGCCGCGTTGATCCCTTCTCACGCAATTGTGCTCACGGCAAAGCCTGAGTAGTGCGGCCCTAGCTCAGTAGCTAAGGGTTTTTGAGAAGTTGTACCGCCTGCTGAACTTGAGCTGCTCAGGGGCTCATTCGTTACCCGCTTCGACTGAACGTGGCTGGCTCGACCCTAAGTCCCTCGGGTAGTGACTTCATTCCTATTCGGGGCGGGGTCGGACCGCCGTGTTTCGGCCAAGTGCCGCCGAATGAGCTCGGGGCTCCTAAACGACCGAATCCCGTGTACATGACTAAGATGCCAGGAGCTCGACTCGGGTCACCCAGACAATGTCTGTTGATGGCCTGACTCGCTCTACTCCGAGGGTTAGACACGTAGATTGGTCTGACGTCGACGACCTCGCGGTCATTCTCTACGTACACAACTAAGTGTTCTAGCTTGACCGAATGTTGCACCCTTGAAATGGCCATCGGGCATAGTCGGGATCCGTCCCGCCGGCTTCCGTCACTTGGTCATGAGAGTTATACACGTACCGAGTGATCGTCGATCCTCCCCTGCCATCCTATTAGTCTTGCACTCTACCGAGTCGATCCTGGTAGACTAAGGAAACCTTCGGATCCGTCCATTAAGGTTCGAAGAACACTCAAGATCGGAGGCCGGTCATGCGACAAATAGAAGGTTGTCTCTTCGCGTTCTGACTCGCTATGAAGGAGAAGGATCTGCTTAGAGTTTGATCGGTAGCCCTCCGAACCTGGTCCGTAGATGGGCAAGATCGCTCAGCAGGATCTACTCCACGAGACAGATGTCCTTGAGTTTGACTGGAAGCCTTTCAGTCATCGGTCCATTGACGGCCTAAGTAGCTCGGCACAGTCTACCCAAAGTGGTAGGCTCCCCCGAGCTTGACCGCCAGCCTTCCGGACTCAGACTGTTGAAGGACAAGGTCGCTCGGACGGTCTGTCACATAGCAGCTTCTTGGGTGTCCATAAAAACACACACACATACATTGGGCATATCGCGAATCGAAGACAGCATATGAAGGAGACTGGCAAAAGTTTTTTATTGTTTTTGCGGGGTGACGATCATACATAGGGCTCGAGGTCCCCCTAACTTACAAGCTCAAGTCAGCTTCTTCAACTTCCAAGGGTTAAACATACTGAGGGTGTGTGCTCATGGTGGATTGATTGGGTCTACAAGGCCCAGCCAGTACCATACTTTCACACCACCCCGGCATGGGACTCTTAAAAGCACCCCCTGGCTTACAGTTCCATGGAGGCAGCGATCGTCTCCGCCGTCGGCTCCACGGAGGAGTAGATGCCATCGACATCTTCCGCCTTAATGCCAGCAGGCCACCCCTCCGTGATTGCCTCGTTATCCGCCTGGGGGTACAGCTGTTGTACGACGCCAAGGACATGTGTCGCCGCCGTCTTGGCCACCCCCTGGGCATAGCGTCGGAGAAGCTCCCGATCGTTTAGCAGGCGCGTCTGAAGCACGTTGTCGTTTGGGATGGCCACCGATGTCTCCGGGTCGATCTCGGCAAGTAGTGTTCAGACAGACCTCCCATCGCCCGTCGACCATTTTCAGGTCGTCCCTCGAGCTGGTGAAGTCTTCGGCCAGCACCCGCCAGTTGGCCTGGTCATGAAATAAGTTGGCTAGAGCACACCCCAAACTCAAAACTGAGGGAATTAAAGAAGACAACACTTAGGGACAGCTTTCGCTTGCGCGGCTTGGTCCTCGGCCCCCTTGGCCAAAGCTTCATCCTTGGCCGCCTCGCGCCGCGCCTCCTCTCCGCTTGACCTTGCCGCCTCCGACGCCGACACTTTCGCTTCAGCATCGTCGAGCGCTCCGGTCAGGTCTTGGATAAGGGCCTGGCTCCGTTTAGCAGCAGCACCCTCAAAGATCGATGGCGGCAGGGGGTCCGTAATGCGAGGGTTGGCCCTCTGCGCCTCCCTATCAAAAATGATATTTAGCGCCGTGACGCCAATAAAACAAAACACAACGGAAAGAATATGCTCACTGGAGGAGGTTGTGAACTTCACAACACCCCGCCGGCGATTTTCTGAGCAGCCCCGACGCTGCCCACCCGCCTCCCGTGGACACTCGGCCTTACCTCCGTGGAAGCGCTTGACTTCCGCTTCCCTTCGGGTCGGTGGTCACCACGGGAAGGCGTATTTCCGCAAACTCCAATTGTGGAATGGCACCAACATCCTGCTATGGCTTCAACACCTCAAGGTGAGGTTCCAATAGAGAAATTCAGGCAAAGGGTGAAACCTAACTTACTCATTGCCGACGACCCTCGGGGCTCCTGCTCCAACTCCAATCCTCGCTGGAGCATAGTGACAAGGCCATGAGTCTCGGCGAGCTTGGAGGAAGAAAATGGTTGTAGAATAAGGACAGGAGTACAGAGGATCTCTTACAAATTGGAGGAGAAAGATGGCATAAGGAGAGGGAGCTTGAAGCGACTGGTTTAAATAAGGGGGCGGTGGTGGGCTTGGTGGCATGAGTCTCGGAAAATGTGCGCAACGTTGTTCAAAATCGGCGCGGAGCATTTGAAATGCTTCCAATCCATCCGACTTCCCGCACGCCACGTCACGTTCGTGTAAAATCTGGACCGTTGGTTCTTCAAAACGGCAAACGACGCTGGTAAAACTTTCGTTGCTCGCTCTGAAGAAATCCCGTCTGGTCACATCGTCTTTCCCATCTTAACTGATGACGCCACCTGACGCGGGAAAAGGCGGGATACCAAGGGTTTGATGTGTCATAGCAACGTCTTCGGTTCATGCGCCATGGACAGGGCATGGCAGAGAATGTCCGAGGACTCCCTTCGACTTAGCGAATCGTTACAGGCCCTTGGCTTGCGATTTCTTTGACTTGGAGAGGACTTCCGAGCTATTCTTCAGTCGAGGTCTGGACTCAGCATGCCCTCGAGTAGTAGTCTCGACATCAACCGCTATCTTCCCGCTTCGTGGTGGTGACTTCGACGACTCAAGTGTGGGCTTTCGTGCTAGCCCACGGCGAGGCCTGGACCGCTTAGCGCTCCGGCATGTGGTTCCCGATCACCTCGCCACCACCACCGCTCTTGGGCGGTGGTTTTCCCGACTGGGGCGACGGCAAGGCCGTCTTCCTCTCGCCGAAGCCGGAGCTACCTAATGCCTCGGGCGGTAGACCCGTTGATCTCGATATTCCCCCTTTTTTGACCTCAAGCACCGTTCAGATCGTCGGGTGAACGAAAGAACACTCTGTATGATTTGACCCTAGGCTCGAAGGTTACACTGCCAGTGCACCGTGGCGGCACCCGCAAAGTCCCGAACCGCAAACACACCTCGCTAGGGACAAACACCGGAAGAAGAACTTGACCCCAAGGCCGAATGTGTCATTCGCCCTTAGGCTCAGGGGCTACACCTGACAGGCGCACCTGCCAAATCCTTGGCTCGAAGCTTTGAGGATCCTTCAAAGACTCCGACGACGAAGAACTCTAATCCTAAGGATGGATGATCCATTCCTCCTTAGGCTCTGGGGCTACCGTGGGGGTGTCACCTGGGTACCCCAAAGACCAGAATCAAATCCCCACCGAAGTCAAGTCGAGAGCCCCTGGATGTGGTCGAGGGCCCACCCCCTTGCGAGGTCGGGCCATTTCAACCTTCCCCGAGTCCGACTCGACCGCTCGACCCCGACTCATCGCCCGACCTCGAGCGTCCTTGGGACAAGACTTGGCACGCAAGGAGGAAGAGGGAGGAGACAACCCGTAGAGTCTCGACATCACCGGCAGCGAAGAAGGATCCAAAGGCTAGAGAGATCACAAGATGCCCACCGTGTATAGGACCTAGCAAACCTAGCGCACCGTCATGTACCTTTTCGATATTCTTTGTACCCACCTTTTAGATCAGTAGACTTAGCTTTCTTGGCCCCCAAGCTCATTTGTTCCCGCCCCTTGATCTATAAAAGGGAGGACAAGGCAACAGGCCAAGGGGAAAGCAACATTGAAAGGAAGATCCAACACCATTGTAATCTCGCCATACTCCACCCCATCAAAGAACATCACACACCGGACGTAGGCCTATTATCCTTTAGGAGGGATGAACCAAGATAACTCGCGCGTCTTTTCTCTTTGGCTCGTCCTAGGACTTGAGTCGACCATCCGATCTATTAAACGACAAGATCTCTACCCGTAACACCCCGAAAATCAAAAATTTTAAAAATCGAAACATATAAATCGGAACTTGCAAAAATTTTCTCGTTTGATAGCATATTATCGTATTTATTTGCCTCCTATTCGCAAGTCTTTGATGCCAAGTTAAAATAAATAAATATTTGTCTTGAAAAGAGAAGATTGGATGGCAATTCAAAACCCTAAAAAAGAAAAGAGAAGTTGCAAAACTGAATTATTTGAAACAAAATTCTAAGAATATAAATTGGGGAAAATTATGATTTAATAAAACTTGCTTTTGGGAGCCAATATTGAATTTTTGGGTAGAATATCAAAAAAATTGCTAATTAGAATTAAAAAGGAACATATCCATATGAATATATATAATATATATATGTATATATATTATATATATATTATATATATGTATATATAATAAAGTGAGCAAAAACTTAAAATCTAATTAAATTACAATTGGACCAAAAATCCTATTTAATTTATATGTGAAATACAAAAGGAATTGGTAGTAAAAAAGAAAAATCGGAAAAATAAAAAAGACACTGCTCATTTCCCCGAAGGTGTTCGCCCCGGCCCCTTGCAGCCGTGCGCACTGCGCGCGCGCGCGCCCGCACTCAAGCGCGCTCGCGCACGTCACCTCCGCCCCCGCGCCTCGCGCCTCGCGGCCCGTGCCGCCGCATCGCGCCACCGTCGCCCGAGCCCCGTGCCGTCTATTGCCGCGTTGCGCACGTGTCGCCATCGCCGTCGCCGCGCCGCGCCGGTGTCCTGTCGCAGTGCCGCCCATCGCGTCGCTGCCTCACGCCACGCGCACCGCTTGCTATCGCATCACCGGCCGTCACCCTCGCCGTCTCTCTCTCCTCCCGTGCCTATAAAAGAGCCCAACCCTCCCCTCCTCTTCCCCACATCTCCTCCCCTACTCTCCCTCTTTCTCCCCTTTCTTTCCCACACCGAAAGCTCGCTGCCGCCCCCATGCTGCCCTTGCTGCCCCACCGCCGCCGACGCTGCTCCGTCTCGCCGCGCCGGAAAGCCCCCTCTCCCCGCCGTCCCGATGCCGCCGCCTTAGGTTGCCGCCCGCCGAGAGGAAAGAGGAGCCTGAGAGGAGGAGGAAAGGCGTAATGTAGGAGAAGAAGAAGCGAAGGGAGGGAGAAGAAAGAGAAGAGAAGAAAAGAAAAGAGAAGAAAAGAAAAGAAAAGAAAAGAGAAAAGAAAGAAAAGAAAAAAAGGAGGAAAGGAAAAAAAAGGAAAATTTGGGAAAAATTTGAGGAAAAATTAGAAAAAGTTTTTCGAAAATATTAGGGGAAAAATCTTTGGGCAAAAATATATACTCTCGAAACAAATTTGGATTTCAAAAAAATAATTCGAGACCGATTATTAAACATGATTTTAAAACTATTTGATCCTCGCGTTTACCACTCTAGGACATTATTTATCGCTTGTCTTCAAATATTATTTCTGATATATATATATATTTGCTAGACTTAAAACCTAGATTATCTAGTATAGTGTTTAGCTTCGAGATTATTTTTAGGATCAACTATTATTAACCCTAGGGCTTGTTGGCCCAATAAAAATTTTGATAAAATTTAAAGTTAACCCTTTCGTGTTATTTATTATATTTTGAATCATCAACCATGATATTTCTCAAACTTTGTATATATTCACTTAAAATAATACAACATCATAGTAATTATATCGGTTTAATACGAAACTTCAAATCATTGTATCTCGCTCATTCTAACTCGGATTTTGCCAAAACTCGAACCTAAACTTACGTAATATCATAAACTAGTGTTAGAAGCCATTTTTGCAATTTATTTGGATTTCATTGGATTTTATTTGAATTCTAATCGAATTCAATTGGATTTCTCGCACGTACGGTAGAGTCCGAGGGAGCCGTTGAGAACATTGAAGACTCAAGCCAACAAGGTCACGAGCAAGGCAAGTCATCACTCCTTTGAACATATTGATCCTATTTTGTGCAATGATGTTGATTTAAACTTCAAACTTGCATGCTACACCCAAAAGTCCTATGCTTGATATACCATGCCTTGATATTGATTACCTTTAGTTATAATCTTTGTAAACCTCGATGTGACATAACCGGAGACTTTCTTCGGTAAAATGCTTAGCCATGCTTATACTAGAATCTTGCATACTCATATTTTCACAAAAGAGCTATATGCTTGGGCAACTACCTTAGGGAAGGTTGTTGAGACACGGCATGTGGAGACATGAGCGCCACAATGCCTTGAACATGATGAAAATAGTTTGATGGAAAAATGGAAGTACAAAATTAATGTTTTAGACTGGGCCGGCTGAATGATTTGGGTGGATTCCGGAAAAAGGCAAGTGCCAACCCTGGTCAATTAAGGACCGAGCCATGAGATAGCCGGGAAACGAGCCAGTACAACCGTACTTCTCGAATGGGTATAGACCTAGCGGAGTAGATATCCGAGCGGAGGCAGTATCCCTGCGTAGTGGTTCAGGTGTTGGGTTGAGTTAAGGGCTTACCAGTAGGGGATTTACCACTGGTAAGTACCTGGGCAAAGATCGGGACATACGATCAATATTAGGAGATGAAGATAGAGGTTGGAAATTGAAGATGGAGCAAGTCTTTCTCTTACCCTGGGAACGCCAGAACTCCTCTCACTGCTAGGAAACGACGGCTAGAGTGCATGAGGGCTTAAGTTCATGGAGCGGGTACTGCCAAAGTGAGGTTATCGAAAGGCTTTGCCGTGACCGTCCCGTATGAAGGGACGTAGGCTCATTCAATGAGCGCCACGGAGTACGGGTAAAGTGTACATCCACTGCAAGGTGAATGAATCAATCTATTCGAATAGCCGTGCTCGCGGATATAGAGCATCGTGACAAGACTTTCGCTTGGCTGGACTCTTAATTTTAAAATGATGGGATGGGTTTGCATGATGATTCTTATGCACTGGTGGATCAACTTCTCGAAAGGCGAGAAGGCTAGACTCTCTAGAAAACCATGAAGATCCGGTGGTGGGAAGCTATCCTTGGGATCACAATGGATGGTGGACGAACCGTCGCCGACTTAATGAACTATGGTAATAAAACTTGACCTAGCTAGACATTAGGTTTGTGAAATGATTTATGAAAATTGGCTTTATGCAAAAGAACCACACCATCCTTTGAATGACCCTATCATGTGCATCATTCCATGTTGGCTTGCCGAGTACGTTGGGTACTCACCCTTGCTATACGCACAAACCTTCGATGGAGGAAACGAAGAACTAGAGGACCCCTATGCTTACTACCAGATGAATGAAGACATTGGAGCGCAATATGTCTTAGTCCCCTGGCCGTTGCTCGTGGCAATCGACATGCCGCCGCCTTCCGTCTCGCTATCTTGTCTAATCTCCGATTTTGGTTGTATCCGAGCAAGAGGTCCCGCATGTACCGATATTGCCTTCGGGCCTATTATTGTAATACTTTTGGTGTAAGACTATTCATGCATTTGCACTGATAATTCAGCATTGTATTTCGTGGGTACCAAACTACTCGATCTAGGAAATGGTACTATCAACACGAAAGATTCCCGTCCTCAAAAACAGGGGTCCACAGAGCTGGTATCAAAGCAGTGCGACTGTAGGATAAGACCAACTGGCGCCCCACCCCCTTTATAGCTGGTTAAAGGGAATTATCCCTACATATGATTATTTTAAAAATACGTACTATTTTCCCAAAACAAATATGTTTTTCCCATACAATCTTGACCCTTGTTTCTCTACAAACATTTGATCTTACCACTACCTTTCTCTAACCCTAAGCTATCTTCAAAAATAGATGTCGGACTATGACCATGTTGGAGCTTGGGAGATTGTTTGTTTAACCCACTAAAACAATCAGAGTACACAGAATAAGGTCTCATCCAGAGCTTAACCTTTCTTTCTAATCTCTTTCTCTCTGACAATAGATGGGCAGAGCTAAGGACAGTAAATCAAGATCCCAGCAGTCTCATGGATCAACCCAGAGCGACCCTACGAACATTCCACCTCCTTTTCCTATAAACTCGACCTTAGCCCGTGTAGTGGCTAACTGCATACGCTTAATGATCATGATGATGCAACAAATGCAACGACACTTTCAACAGCAACTAGTGCAAGTTCTGGCTCCGTGTCCAGAGCAACGCTGGTACATTCCGTTGCAAGCCCTGATGACTCCCGCAAGTATACTGTCAAGCCCACAAAGAGCGGTAACACCAAACCCGCCATTAGGATGGGAGGAAACACTTGACCCCCGCTACGGTTTCGTGGAACAAGGACATGGAGTAAGGAACGGTACATGGGACAAGCACACCAGACCCCGATCGAGAGAGGTACGTACGGAAGAAAGGATAAAGAATCCAATCCAACAACCGGCCAAGATTTCAGTTCGCCACCATCTAACCCCAAAAAAGGAAGTCACCAAAATGGAATATAGGTGGTACGGCAGGATGATCATCACAAGCACGCATGTACCCCGAAGATGCCGAGGAGATTCCCCGACGTCTAAGGAAGAATGTGCATTGCTTCAACTACGGAGAATTTGGGCACTATGTCAATCAATGCCCCAAGCCACACAAAGACCCTCTTCTTACCGGTGCCAATGCAACATGCCATAGGTGGCAACCCCAGATCGGATGGCAACCCAAACAACTAGACAAGAAGTCCGCATCAACTCCGGTCTTGCTTTGGATGGAATTAAGACAAGAATGACCGTGCCCCTTCCCCTTTATGGATGAAGACCCTAGACCGATGTTAGTTGTATTGTGTTGTGTGGGACTCGTGCATGGCAACATGTACCCTTATGATGTAACATCCGTGAACTATTAAAGTTCTATGTTATATCTTAAATGAGTTTATTCCACCATGCTTGTTGTGTGCAAAAGATCACTTAAAAACAACTTGAAGATCACTTAAAAATCGATTAGAACCATGACCTTAGTCGATCCAATCTCTTACCTCATCTATATTCCTCGATGGTGCACCGTCGCAGCCTCGCAGCCTACGAGAACCCGCCGAGCCTAACCCCTCCACCCTAGCGGAAGTCATGACTTTACTGACCCAATTGCTTCAAGCCATTGCCAACAACCAAGGACAACGCGGAGGATCAAGCTTAGGCGAGTTTATGCGAGCCAAACCGCCAACATTCTCCATGGCAGAGGAACCAATGGATGCTGAAGATTGGTTGAGGGTAGTAGAGAAGAAGTTGACTCTCGTCCGAGTACGGGAAGCTGACAGAGTCATCTTCGCTACCAATTAGCTAGAAGGTCCCGCAAGTGACTGATGGGACACCTACAAAGAGACTCGGGCTGAAGATGCCGGAGAAACGACCTGGGAGGAATTCACGGCTGCCTTCCGTGAAAGTTTTGTACCCGCCGCGGTTAGGAGAATGAAGAAGAATGAATTTAGGAGGTTGCACCAAGGCAACACCTCGGTACAAGAATATCTTAACAAGTTCACGCAGCTTGCCCGTTACACCACAAGCGACTGGCAGATGAAGAGGAGAAAATGGATAAGTTTATTGAAGGATTGAACGACGAGCTAAGAGGACCGATGATCGGTCAAGACCACGCCAGCTTCCAAAGCTTCATCAACAAGGTCGTGAGGCTTGAGCATGACCAAAGGACGGTTGAAAACAACCAAAAGAGAAGGCTTGCTCTGGTTCGTCCAACACAAGGGATATCTCAGCGACCCAAGGAAGCAACATCGTCCAGTTGGAAGCCAGCCATCGCGGCGACCAATCGCCCCTCTGCACCCAGCAACGCTAGCAGACCACCTGCCACCCCTTTCCGTACCCTGGCACCTACTTTGGCAGCCCCAGGACTTAAGAATGTGAACTGCTTCAACTGTGGGGAGTTTGGACACTTTGCTAATCATTGCCCTAAGCCGCCCAACACCACCGTCCGTACTAGAGCCAACGCCATTGCAGTACGAGGAACCCCCGCCCCGGCACCTGGACGTGCCCTGTTCAGAACGCCCCAGTCGAAGGAGGCTACCACCGGATTTCGCCATGGCCAAGTGAACCACGCGCGTGCAGAAGAAGCTCAGGAGGATCAGGTCATGCTGATGGGTATGTTTTCTATCCATTCTGCACTAATTAAAGTTTTGTTTGATTTTAGGGCTTAGCATTCTTTCATAACCTCAAGAATAAGCATAGAACATAACCTATGTCAGGTAGGCCTTAAGAGATCAATGATAGTAGATTCACCTGGGGAAGATATAACTATACTCCACGTATGCATTAGTGTGCCCATTCGGATCAGAGATGTAGTATTCCTATCAAACCTTATGGTATTGCCAACTCAGACTCTAGACATCATATCAAGAATGGACTAGTTAACTAAGAACCAAGGGGTATTAGACTGTGGACGGAGAGAAGTTACCGTATCTACCCCATAAGTTTCACCGACAAACATGACCATGGGTCAAGACAACTAAGTAGGGATCAAGGATGGTTAACCTAGGTTTAAGACAACCCTTCCAGTTTCAGGAAACCACCTCGATATCTCTGGAAAGACGACCTAGGAAAAATCTCCCATTACCCTGCCCGGAAGCAAATAAAGCTCAAACAATGACTTGGGAAATCCAACCACTCGGATGTGATACGGAAAACCCATCTTGGTGGACCATTCCGACCCAAGGGTTGAGAGTAAGCTCGTGAGATCGACGGATAGACCAAAAGGGTAAGCCAAGATCTTGAGAACATGATAGGAACTTGTGTGTTGGACTCTATCTAGGAATGGTGAGGATGCCAACCAAGCCTGAAATGCCGATATAGCCCTTACCCTAAAAGCCAAGCTTGAACTTATTGTTAGGGGGTAGAGTGACATAACCCTGGACCCTCAGAATGGACACTATATTGAGGCTAGGTAAAACCAAACCTTCTCTAGATAGCCTCTTGCCACCTCCTGGAATCTCTAGACCCCAATCATGTCAGGATCACCACCCATCTACGAGCCAAAGGTCTCTAAAGTTTCGGAACAATAAGTCTATTATACAACTTAAAGAAATTAGAGGCATGCTAGATCTTGTACGCTTGAAGGATGCCCCAAGGATTAAGGAGCTGACAATATCATGTTATCAGAAACAAAGAATCGAAGTGGACCACCCTTATAAACTCGGTGATAGATTCCTGCAGCACCCAAGCAGTCAACCGATTCGTCATCCCGCTTAGGAGAAGTCCTAATGGATCCATCCCATATTTTTATACCAACCGACTCCCAATCGCGACCCGACCCAAATCACGAGATGAGATTTATTGTTAGGGGTAGGTTTGTAACACCCGAAAATCCAAAATTTTAAAAATCGAAACATAAAAATCGAAACTTGCAAAAATTTTCTGTTTGAGTGCATCTTATCATATTTATTTGCCTCCTATTCGCAAGTCTTTGATGCCAAGTTAAAATAAATAAATATTTGTCTTGAAAAGAGAAGATTGGATGGCAATTCAAAAACCCTAAAAAGGAAAAGAGAAGATGCAAAACTGAAATATTTGAAATAAAATTCTAAGAATATAAATTGGGGAAAATTATGATTTAATAAAACTTGCTTTTGGGAGCCAATATTGAATTTTTGGGTAGAATATCAAAAAAATTGCTGATTAGAATTAAAAAGGAAAATATCCATATGAATATAATATATATATATGTGTATATATATGTATATATATATAATAAAGTGGGCAAAAACTTAAAATCTAATTAAATTACAATTGGGCCAAAAATCCTTTTTAATTTATATGTGAAATACAAAAGGAATTGGTAGTAAAAAAGAAAAATCGGAAAAATAAAAAAGACACTTGTTCATTTCCCGCAGGTGTTCAGCCCCGGTTCCCGCGCGCCGCGTCACGCGCGCCCGCGCGCCGCATCGTCACCTCCGCCCGCGTGCCTCGCGCCCGCGCCGCCGCATCACGTCGCCGTCGCCTCGAGCCCCGTGCCGTCTCTTGCCGCCGCTGCGCATGCGTCACCATCACCGCCGCCGCGTCGCGCCAGTGTCCTTCGCCGCGCCGCTCATCGCGCGCGCCGCCGCGCCGCGCGCGCGCTTGCTGTCGCATCGCCGACCGTCACCCTCGCCGTCTGTCTCCCTCCCGTGCCTATAAAAGAGCCCAACCCTCCCTCCTCTTCCCCACATCTCCTCCCCCACTCTCCTCTTTCTCCCTTTCTTTCCCGCGCCGAAAGCTCGCCGCCCCCGTGCTGCCCTAGCTGCCGCACCGCCGCCGACGCCGCTCCGTGTCGCCGCTGCCGGTAAGCCCTCTCCCCGCCGTCCCGAAGCCGCCGCCCTAGGTTGCCGCCCGCCGAGAGGAGAGAGCCGGAGAGGAGGAGGATAGGCGAAGAGGAGAGAGAAGAAGCGGAGGGAGGGAGAAGAAAGAGAACAGAAGAAAAGAAAAGAGAAGACAAGAAAAGAAAAGAAAAGAGAAAAGAAAGAAAAAAAAAAAAGGAGGAAAGGAAAAAAAGCAAAATTTTGGGAAAAATTTGGGGAAAAATTAGAAAAAGTTTTTGGAAAATATTTGGGGAAAAATCTTTGGGCAAAAATATATATTCTCTCGGAACAAATTTCGATTTAAAACAAAATAATTTGGGACCGATTATTAAACATGATTTTCAAACTATTTGATCCTCGCGTTTACCACTCTAGGAAATTATTTATCGCTTGTCTACAAATATTATTTCTGATATATATATATTTGCTAGACATAAAACCTAGATTATCTAGTATAGTGCTTAGCTTCGAGATTATTTTTAGGATCAACTATTATTAACCCTAGGGCTTGTGGGCCCAATAAAAATTTTGATAAAATTTAAAGTTAACCCTTTCCTGTTATTTATTATATTTTGAATCATCAACCATAATATTTCTCAAACTTTAAATATATTCACTTAAAATAATACCACATTATAGTAATTATATCGGTTTAATACGAAACTTCAAATCATTGTATCTCGCTCATTCTAACTCGGATTTTGCCAAAACTCGAACCTAAACTTACGTAAAATCATAACCTAGTGTTAGAAGCCATTTTTGCAATTTATTTGGCTTTCATTGATTTTATTTGAATTCTAATCGAATTCAATTGGATTTCTCGCACGTATGGTAGAGTCCGAGGAGCCGTTGAGAACATTGAAGACTCAAGCCAACAAGGTCACGAGCAAGGCAAGTCATCACTCCTTTGAACATATTGATCCTATTTTGTGCAATGATGTTGATTTAAACTTCAAACTTGCATGCTACAGCCAAAACTCCTATGCTTGATATACCATGCCTTGATATTGATTACCTTTAGTTATAATCTTTGTAAACCTCGATGTGACATAACCGGAGACTTTCTTCGGTAAAATGCTTAGCCAAGCTTATACTAGAATCTTGCATACTCATATTTTCACAAAAGAGTTATATGCTTGGGCAACTACCTTAGGGAAGGTAGTTGAGACACGGCATGTGGAGACATGAGCGCCACAATGCCTTGAACATGAGATGAAAATAGTTTGATGGAAAAATGAAAGTACAAAACTAATGTTTTAGACTGGGCGGCTGAATGATTTGGGTGGATTCCGGAAAAAGGCAAGTGCCAACACTGGTCAATTAAGGACCGAGCCATGAGATAGCCGGGAAACGAGCCAGTACAACCGTACTTCTCGAATGGCTATAGACCTAGTGGAGTAGATATCCGAGCGGAGGCAGTATCCCTGCGTAGTGGTTCAGGTGTTGGGTTGAGTTAAGGGCTTACCAGTAGGGGATTTACCGCTGGTAAGTACCTGGGCAAAGAGGTTGGAAATTGAAGATAGAGCAAGTCTTTCTCTTACCCCGGGAACGCCAGAACTCCTCTCACTGCTAGGAAACGACGGCTAGAGTGCATGAGGGCTTAAGTTCATGGAGCGGGTACTGCCAAAGTGAGGTTATCGAAAGGCTTGCCGTGACCGTCCCGTATGAAGGGACGTAGGCTCATTCAATGAGCAGTCGCGGAGTACGGGTAAAGTGTACATCCACTGCAGTGTGAATGAATCAATCTATTCGAATAGCCGTGCTCGCGGATATAGAGCATCGTGACAAGACTTTTGCTTGGCTAGACTCTAAATTTTAAAATGATGGAATGGGTTTGCATGATGATTCTTATGCACTGGTGGATCAACTTCTCGAAAGGAGAGAAGGATAGACTCCCCAGAAAACCATGACGATCCGGTGGTGGGAAGCTATCCTTGGGATCACAATGGATGGTGGACAGAACTGTCGCCGACTTAATGAACTATGGTAATAAAACTTGACCTAGCTAGACATTAGGTTTGTGAAATGATTTACGAAAATTGGCTTTATGCAAAAGAACCACAGCCATCCTTTGAATGACGTTATCATGTGCATCATTCCGTGTTGGCTTGCTGAGTACGTTGGGTACTCACCCTTGCTATACGCACAAACCTTCACATAGAGGAAACGAAGAACTGGAGGACCCCTATGCTTACTACCAGGATGAATGAAGACATTAGAGCGCAATAGGTCTTAGTTCCCGGTCGTTGCCTGTGGCAATCGACATGCCGCTGTCTTTCGTCTGCTATCTTGTCTAATCTCTGATTTTGGTTGTATCCGGACCATTAGGTCCTGCATGTACTGATATTGCCTTCGGGCCTATTATTGTAATATTTTTGGTGTAAAAATATTCGTGGATTTGCACCTGATAATTCAGTACTGTATTTCGTGGGTACCAAACTACTCGATCCAGGGAAATGATACTATGAACACGAAAGATTCCCGTCCTCAAAAACGGGGGTCCACACTACCACACTCTCTTTCTCTTCCTCGGGGACCCACCGTTGAGGACTGCTGACCCACCCGTCAACACCTGCAACTTTCTTATGTTCTTGTGCGCTTCAAGAATAACCCACAGGAGTAGATGCTTTCTTGAGGTTGATGGATTTTCTCGTACCCGCTTTCATCCATAACTACAAACATAGAACTTTCCTTCAACAATGATGGATGTATGGGGTACAAATAGGGCACTATGACTCCTACAAAAATGTAGAAATATACAGTAAATCATGAAAAATAGATATATATTAGATGTGCATGACGGGAGAAGAGGCTTATCCCCTGATCCGCGCGTGCTCGAAAGTCATTGCACTTGTAGCCCCAAGGCCTTCTCATCCTCCAGCTTCTTTTCCTTTTCTCACCGCCATCTTTGTTGCCCTTGTGATAGGCTCCTTCTTCCATGTTACCCCAAATGCTCATGATATCTTCGTCAAAGATGGTGTTAAGCTCGTCTGCATTGACAGGTAAAAAATACGTAAACGTTCAAAGCTTTCTATCGCATACTTGCTTGAATACATGATGTTCTATTGTTACTCGGTACAAAGACTTGTATTATCTTGCAAGAAGATGCTTTGAACACTAGTATAAAAACGACGAGTGAAAAAGGGCTCATCCTCCCCCAGCTGGTAATCAAGATTTCATTGACCGCGACTCGCTCGAGTGTAGTATTTGCTTCCTGCCTTTTGAAACTCAAGTTTACATGGTATCCTAGACATTACACCGCATCATTTTGAATAAGGCGAGACCGAAGTAGGCGAAGAAGGCGTCAGGGCCCCTTCACGGACCAGCAGCGGGATGCGGTGCGGTTGCTAACGAGACGACCAAGATGACCTACTCCATTGACCACGACTCGCTGGAGTGTGGAATGTGATTCATGTCTTTTGAAGCTCAAGTTTACATGGTACTTCTAGACATAGAACATCCTAACGCACGCGTACACTACTCGTCACCACCACCTCAATAACGAAAGGTTGAATGCATGCATTACAAAAAGACATGACTGAACTGACTTATGATTTTAGAACAAAAGATTATCCCCCTAGCTTTGAAGGGAAACTCTTCAAAGCTTGCAAACCCAAATCATGCCTCTGTGACTCTAAACATTATCGAGATTATATGAACTTTCAAACGATGGCCCGTCACAAAGAAAAGGATATGTACTAGTGGAATACAAAACACATAGGTAAAAACACTTGAATATGATATAGTGTAAAGTGATAAAACACAGGAAAACTAAAATTTGGGTTGTTTGGATCACAAGAAAAATCTAGGAGAGAGACACATAGGCACTGGATGTTTTATTTCCCATTAAAATGGAGGATTTGCTTCATTTCCAAAGGAATTCAGCAGCAGCTTTCCTTTGTCCCAAACGGCCTAGTAGGGAAAAAAATTCCAAAGGAATACAAACTTCCAAAATTCCTTCAAAATACCTTGTTCCAAACAGGGCCTTAAGGTTTATTGATTATACTACCGAGTCCACAACAACTCACACAGCTAAGTCGACAAATTCTTAGGTCAGTACAGAAATAACAACAGCCATCATCCACAGGACGAAAGTCCACAATCCTTAGCTCAGTAGAGAATAGGGTTCAGGCCTATCCAGCTTATCACTTTCACATTAAGTAGAGTAACTGTATATGCTTAGAGAACTGGCACTTTTCAGCTTGCGGTAGCACCAACCAAACAAATTTTTTTCTTGGAGTAGTGAACAACGTCGAGTGAATTGAATCTTTCTCATCAAGCAGCCAAAATGCCTAATCCATCAATTCATTGTCTTGGAGCCATGCCTTGACACCTTTGAGTAGAATTGGGTGTTTGGAGAACTTGAGTAAAAAGATCTTCAAAAGATGCGAATGCACGCATAAGCTGTAACTGCAGTTGTTAGTAGCACAGATACAGCATTAACAGCATCATTATCCAGGATAGTCATTCCAGAAATCCTGGTGACTGTAGGGCCCCGTTTATTGACCACCTGCAAACAAGCAAGAAACCATTACATGTCAAGAAGCTAAAATCACCAAATGGTTTGTGGCTAAAAGAATCATTAAATGCCGAAGTGGATTAAACTTGCTCATGATCGCAAAAACTTCACAAGCAGTTTACAAACTAGAGAAATATATTAAGTATATTGGTGAATCTGGTGAGGGTGAATCTGCTACCACCTACCAACTGTGAGGCCATTAAATTGGTGAATATGCCACCTACTCCCACTATTAGCTGACATGTGGGGCTACTAAACAGTGACGTGTGTAGACTATTCATTCCCAACTTACGGAGGAGAGGGAAAAAACGTATTCAACCTGCTCCTTGCAACACATGAGTAAGCTCGTATTTCAAATAAAATAATTTCACTACAACGGCTCACACAAATGAGAGAGAGCTATAAGGGTAACATATGAAAACTTGTTTTTAATGGGGATACATAAGACATATTAAAACAAATTTCACACAGAAATTTCAAGTCTTATGCAATTTTATACCTCAATCATAGAAACAAACTTGTGGATCAAATCTTTGTGCTATAAATGGAATTACCTCTGAAATGAAATCATGATCTCACGATGTATGGAAAAGCATGGTTCTATGCATTTGACTCAAGTATGATTCAAACCTAAATGTCACAGAAAACATTACCTTCTTCCGAACACTGCAGTATCCACTGAACTGGAGTGTGGCACCCAACACTGAATCAATCAGACTGCCAAGCAAACCAGCAGTAGCAGAGATGGGTATTACTAGGAGCTGTTGAAGAGCCACGTCAAATGAGCACTCCACAGTCAACAGTCCAACAAAAACAAAGGTCAGACCTATGATTAGGCCACCTGCTGTGGCAGCAAGAAGGCCTTGTAAGGTCACTCCACCGTTTGTACCTTTCCTGACAGGCTTAAAAATGATGTTGAATTATCAGGTCACACAGACAAACACATATGTTAGCATGCTATTACCGTGCACATTTCAAAAATCAGGAGCAGTAAAATGGAAATAACATCATGCCTACAAAAGGAACATTTCTCTTATACCAAACTACCTTGGTTCTAGTTTCCAATTATGCCTATTGAATTCAGGGGAATTGGGCATCAACCTCAACCCATTGAATATGTTGTTAATATTCCAAACTTGCTTGCCTAATGTGATCAATATGTGATCCATAAGTTGCATGAACAACATGAAAGCACTTCTAGAGCAGTACGTGTTAGTTGGTTTCTTAGTGGTGTGAGTCAACCTTTTTGTCTTGTATCAGTTGTATGCTTGCGTGATCCAAAAAATTGGCAAAGCAATTTGTTCAATACAAAATATGTTATGTGACAAGATTTTTTGCCACTTCAGATAAACTGATTGGTTCTCACAGGCTATGATGTGTTATATGGTCAAATTTGAGGAGAACAAATCATATGCTGTGGGTTTCTCTCAAAAAAAATAATAAACCCACTGTGCGTTTGGCTAAGAAAAAGTTTAGACAAGTGGCTAAAACCTGAAAGAAACAAAATGTGGTAGGCTGGTGCTGGCCAAGCATACCCTTACTACTTCTGAATGAAGATTGCAGAAACTAGAAAGACAATCATGACTGAAAGGAACATCTGACCCGAAAAAGGAACACATACCTTCAGAGTAGTAATAAGACGTGGCTGTTCATCACTAAGCACACCAAGTTCGGATGACCAAGTATCTCCATTGCAGCAGCAATAGTGGCCAATGATGCCACCAATAATACCAGTTATAACCTTTGACTCATGGGAGTCCAGGCATTGATCTTGTCCTCCGGTCATTGTTGCCAATATGATGACCAATATAGTAGCTATTAAGCTATTTGCTAGGACTTGGATCCTTTAATGTAAAATGCGACGGTAAGATAGAAAAGTAAAATAAGGTTGACAAATCAGCAGCTGTTGTGTTATATCCAAATATAAATGTTATGCCATCCGTAGAATAAATCACCAATTTAAAGATTTGATAAGGTCCACACAATTCACTAACATCTTCAGAGTATAATGTGATAAAATAGAATATAAACTAAGTTTTTCTTAAATTAGGCAATGGTTCCAAGAAAGAATATCACCAGTTCAAGAATAGTTCTGAGGAAAGAGAATGACTAATCATAATGTATCTTCATCAAATCAATTGACTGTTAGGGGGTTATTCTTTGATTTATATAATAGCTTTACACTTTTCCTATGGTATGGATTGGAATTGTGTTTCCACTACATGCATGCCGATGACAGTATTGAAGTGTACTCCTAATTTTGAACACTAACATTAGATGATCGAAACTTAATGAAGCTCCATTGAGTTCTCAATCTTAATAACTGTCTTCCAAACAGGCATAGACTTGAAGCATAATATATAACAATCTTTTGCTGCTGTACTAGGAAACGGGCTTATTGAAACCACCACATAGCAAGATATTGCACACCAATACCATTTGCGGCAGTAGCTTTGTATTTCTATCTAGAATATCGAATACATGATTATCAATCACTCAGCAGTCAGCATCATTGCTGCCAGTTTAGATACTAATTTAGTTGGAGATGGCAGGTTCATCATTAGCTGCCAATTCAGATAGTACTAATTTAGTTGGAGATGGCAGGTTCCGTGACTTACCAGTTGCGCTGGCCGCCCTCCTTGAAGTCGTCCTCGACGCGGCGCTTCTTGTCCGCGCCGATCTTGGTCGCGCTGGACGAGGTGAAGAAGAAGGCCAGCATGAGCGCACCGTACCTGTAGCCGCAGGCGAGGTGGATCGCCATGACGACGAACCCGGCGGCCCCGCCGGAACCGTCCAGCGAGCGACGGCGGACGGCGCGCGCGGCGATGACGGCGGCCAGCGCCGCGCCGATGGCCGACCGGGCCGCGAGGGAGGCGGCAGGGATCCCCATCGGCTGCGCTGCGCCGCCCGCGGAGGGGCGCCAGCGGGGTGGGGGAAAATCGAATTTGTGGTAGGGGCGCCGGAATCTGGGAGACCGGGATGCGACTCTACCGGTCCAAGGGATGACTGGTATGCATTCGGCAAATCTGAACCGTCAGTTATTTCCTCAGCTGATGAGATTGAGCCACGTCGACGTTTTCTTCCCTGCCCTGTCTGTCTGCTCGCTTGCGCAGCGCAGAGACAGCTCAAACGAAATCGTTGCCCATTACAACTATCAAGGTGGAGCTAGGAAGCAAATAAAAATAATTTATCAACAAAATTTTTATACGTGTATAATTAGCAATTTAAAAGTTAAGATTGGAAAATATATTATGATGAAAAGAATACCCAAAATCAACTTTATGTTTCTTTTTAGCTACAGCTGAAAAAGCAGCGAGTATACTATTCTTGAGAATTAATTGGATTACGATGACTACTTATAGCCCATTTGGTTAAAAAAAAGGTGGTTGGAAGACCTATGATTCTGTGGGTTGGGTCATCATCATCTCATCTCTAAAAACACATGCTTAGTGGGAAAAAATTAGAGCAATAAATTAATCCCACCAAAATCATAGAGGTGTGATCCCATAATAGATTCTTGAGGATTTGTTTTAATTTACCCTAATACTGACATAGGCTTGAAAGTATATTGCGGAATAATTTGTTGTAAATTCAATATTAGGCCTGATAAAATTGGCTAGATACATTCTCTACTTTATAGATCACTAGCAATTATGCTCATGCGTTACAACGGGTGAAGTCGGGACGCGCGTGGATGGGGACGGGGAGGAGGGCGCGGGCGCGGCACGGGAGCTCCGAGCGGCGATGGGATGAAGGGACGCGAGGCGTGGCACGGGCGCGGCACGGATGGGGACGGAAGGGAGGGCGCAAGGAGAAGGGGGCAGGAGGTCTTTTCTTTATCCAACTCGGATTAATTTTATAAATACTCAAGGGTTTCTTTGCAAAATAGCCGACGGACGAAAATTTTGGGTAAAAACACTACTTGATTTATAGATAGTTATATATAGAGTAAATGTGTCTCAACGTTGCAACGGTGTTATTTTATTTTATCATAATTATTCGAAAGTGAAAGTCTCATATAATTCCAATTTATATTTTTCTTTTTGTCTTTACGTCGGCATATTTCAAAGATTAGACTACGGGTTAATTTTATAAACACTCAAGAGGTTTTCGCAAAATAGCCAGGCGGATCAGGTTAATTTTATAAACACTTAAGGAGTTTTTTTTAAAATAGCCAGGAGGACTGTGGGTTAATTTCATAAACATTTAAGGGGTTTTCTGTAAAATAGTCGGTGATCATGGATTAATTTTATAAACACTCAACGGGTTTTCTACAAAATAGTCAGATGGACTACGGGTTAATTTTATAAACACTCAAGCAATTTTTTATAAAATAGCGACACGAACGAAAATTTAAAGTGAAAATACTACTTTATAGATAGTTATAATGAGAATAAAAGACAAGGAGGCTTTGAAAGAGAAAGAGCATGATGGAAAAACGGCCCACCGAGGCCACGGTATGAAAGGAGAGAGAATAGTCGTTCGTCGACCATGAAAGAAGGCAATGGCATGCTAAGAGAGTCAGAGTGGAGAGTATTACAATGGGACGAGACATGTCATATGGTTTATTGATGAAGAACACATCATATACCAAGCGAGCATGTGCATACCCTATAAATATATACGTGTATATGTATTTAAAAGTGGTGTGGACTAATTTTAATTGCAAATAACAACATCACGTTAAATTACTTGATATGCCTAATTTCTAGCAAAGCACGTGTATTCCATTGCAATAAAGATGCTTCTCTATATCCATGTAGCTCTATAATGTCATCTAGATGCCCCTATTGTATTTGCGTTGTGCTAATGGAAAAGAAAGTTTCGGTACTTTTGCAATAAAATAATTACGACATTTATCTACATCCTTGTAGCTTTTGATAATATCATCTAGACGTGCCTGTTGTACTTTCATTGTGCCAGTGGCAAAGAAAGTTTTAACCTTTTAAACTAACTAGTAAACGTGTACGTGGATACTAAAACATATACTTTGAAAATTTAAGCTACAAACTTATTATAGGACACCTCTCAACCATAAATTCTCAATAAAAAGAAAATATCTTCATTATGGAAAATTATTTATGCTCTAGGAGAATCCTAATATTTCAACTTAGAGAAATAGATATCAATTTAAGTTTTTTTACTTTGACTTGTCAATAACGAATATTTGAGGTATATATAGAACTTTATTTTTAGAAGCAAATGTTTAATATTTACAATGACATGATTTACCTAGTGTGCAATGCACATATCTCGTAGTATATATTTCTTAAAGTAATCAAGTACAAATGTAGAATATGTTACGTACTTACGTCCACAGTAATCTACTTATCTCAAAAACATGCTCTAGAAATTCACGGTGACCAATATTATCAATTCTTGCAAACCAACCCAAAGTAGGCGTGTATGGGGACTGAAATATCTATTGAATACGTATACGTGTTAAATATGATGCATGGATAAAAAAGTGATAAATAATTAATTACACCAGAGAAATTGACAGAATATAGTTTTGTTTGGTCAAGTGCAGAACCCATAGCAATAGACAATTTCTATCAAGACAAAAAAATAATTATCCTCCAATGAACATTTAACAAATATGATAATCAATCTCCAAGTTTATCTAAACAATATTATAATTGGTTCATATGCTCCCTTGTCCTTGAGAAAATAGGTGGACCCAATGCTGCAAATGAAGGCAAAAATATTTGAACGTGTTGCTTTTCAAGCCAGCTGACATAATTGCAATAATCATTTTGATGTCTCGATTAAAAGGAACTTTTCCGCAAAATCATTTGATGATAGAGATGATTTAGGTTCATAGCTTAGGTCTAAGTGGAATGTTTGCCAAAATTTAAATATTGTATCCACTTATAAGAAACTATTATACATGCTGAAATTACTATAAAATGTAACCATGTCCCAACTCCCAAGTTTAAAATTATCAATTTTATAGTGTAAACAGGCATCAACACAACAAACCTTTAATAGTAACCAGCTGATCATAAGAGGGTGATTAAGAATCAAGATATGTGTGCAACATTTCATGGTACATATTTCCAATCCATGCAATTCTTATATTTTTATACTCAAACGAAAATACTTCTATGTAACTCCTGAAATGTGAACAACAAAAGAGATTATAAAATAGCAGTGCTTTGTTGTACCTAAAGCAATTGCATTTGAAGCTACAAATTAGTTCTTTTTCACAACTATGGCTAAAAATCAGACATATCTAAATACATCATTTGCTTATGAAGTATCAGCAATAGTCAACACAAAATCGGAAAGCTAATTAATATATATGAGCTAATCATGTGCTTTGATTACATGAACCATCTTACTACAAAATGTTATCCTACCGATATGGTGGAAGTGAGTGATCCCTCCGTCCGAAAATTAAGCCTCCATATTTAGCTAGAGGCACTATAAAACAAAATATATTTTATACGACTCAACAGTTCCAGCTCACATAAAACCAAGGTTCTATAAATAATGCATATTTTCTGAAATGATGGCAAACCTGGAAAATTCTGTAGTCCACCCGTTGCTTCATTCAGTTGGCCTTTACCGAATTTAAAAGTCAGATATAGCTGAGCTCAGGAGGTTCAAGCTACACTTTTCCCCTTACTTGACCACAACACCCACATCAAATATTCCTGACGTAAGATCAGATTAGAAAAGAGGCAATTGCATAAGAAAATTCTATCATTTAACAACAATATCTTTAACATCACTATTTTTACTTTTGTGGAGCATGGTGTAAAGAAGCAATGGAAACCATTATTCATATATGTCTATATATATCATGACACTTAATGTATGTAACTGAATATTCACCAAATAAATTTGTAATCGCTTTGTTTTTGTGTTGTGAACTAAATCAAGTAGAGTAGCATACATATATTCAAAAGAAAAATTCTGCATGAGAAATGCATGAGAAATTAACAGTTGCATGAGAAAAATCGCTCCATCATGTACATATGTAAATTAAATTAACAGTTGCATCTATAATTTCTTTTAGAATTTATCATGTTAATTTAGAGTGAAAGTGAAACAATACCTCGAGTTAAGTACTGTCACCATGTGCTAGCTTCATTTCCTATCTCAAGTATCTTTCTTCGGCATCATAATTTTACTGAGAAATTAACCCGAGATAACAACTTGATTCGGCATATTTTTGTCAGATATTATCCTACAATATATAACAACTTGATTGAGCATAATCATGTATGTAGAAAACTTTTAATGAAAAAATAACAGCAAATACTATTCTGCTAGCCTGCATGTGACAATCATAACTATTACGCACCTCCATGAGTTCCTAGACTGAGTTTTGATATATCATCACTATCCTTACTATTATTCTTAGTCATGACCAGTCTAAAAAATCCCAAATTGATGGTCACCCTTGCTAACTTGCCGTTATTAACAGAGATAAGTTTGTGTTTCACCAAAAGAAAACCATTTAGCAAGTAGAGTAGTGTCATACCAATCAAACACACAAAAAATATAGAAAATGTCAAAAATTGTAGAAATTATAGAAAATTGCGGATGAAACTAGTTAATTGCGGATGAAATTGGTATATTTTATATTAGTATAGATGCATATACGAGAAGACCTCTCAGGGATCTGCAGTATGCTGTTTGCATCCTTTTGGACCAAAATGCTGTGAGGTCTTGTGGACAGTTTTCCGGCACAGTGCACAGAAGTGCATCTGGCATGCCCAACAGAAGACGTGGTTGTTGTTTCCTATCTGATCAAGTTACCAAAGCAGATGCAAAATTAGGAGCTAGGGCAAAGGTATAGTGTATTAGAAAAAGAAATATAGCACTACGGTTTTAAGACTCTAGGACATTCTCTAGAAGCATGCAGGGTTGGGGCCAGCACTACAATATAGTTCAAAGCATGAGCCAAAATGCATGACAAGAGGGGCTGATTTACTAATGTCAAGGTGGGCAAAGGTTGTTTTCAACCCCACCCCCAAAAAACATCTTTATCTAAAAATTGTATGTTCTACATATTAAAGCCCCATGACCATGAAAAGAAAGTAGTTAGGTTAATGCAAAATATACCTTTGACCAAAAAAGTGGTTGATATTACCTTCGAACATGGTTGCCGGCAAGTAGGGCATGGATGAGCATATTGCCGAAACATTTCAGCTTGCACTTGTGCAACATTTTGACGCTGGACCCGCGGATTCATTTGCATGTTCCATCTATCAAGCTCTTCCTGAGGGAAAAGCTTACATGAACCCCTGTGCACAACAACATGATTGGTCTTTGTCAAGTCTATGTATGATAATGAACAGAAATTACATACTGCCCCAAAAGAAACTAACCTGAAATATTCATAACCATCAATTGCACTGTTACATTGGTAGCAGAAGTACCGGCCACAATTACTACATGACATCTTATTGCATCCTTCTATCTTATGGATAGCCATCTTGCACTGTGGCACATTTTTGAGTCCTTCATAATTGCCTTGATATTGCACAGTTCTTCTAGAAACTTATGCTGATCTCCCTGTAATTTCCCTGCTTCTTGGCGTTTCTATCACATAAAGGAAGTTAGGATTTTCCTAAAATATACTATGAAGAGAAAAATACAACGCAAACAACAAAAGCAAAGTGAGACATGGTTTGCAGTAAGAATAAATTACAGCCTCATTGTTACTACACTGAAGATGAGGGAGAAACAACACATGTACACCTATGGTATGGAACCTACAACATACCAATCCAAAAAGTGTAGCGAACTGCATACCAAATTAGATTAAGAAAAAAAAGAACAGTTTACGCAACTTACAAGAGGTAAGTTTAATATTACTCACAAAGGGTAATTTATAAATCCGAAGGACCTCTGATAATCATGAAAAAACTATTTACGCAACTTAAAAGAACTGCATAGCAAATTAAGCCTACAAGTGGAACATCAAGGTCAGAACATAGTTTAGAAAGGATTAATAATTCAGATCTATATAACACAGCAAACCATATTATAATCTTTCTTTGGTTCCTAGTGGATGGCAAAACATTTCTCAATAGAACAGATTACTATCTCTAGTTTCTACCGCTGATTCGCTCCCATCCCACCACCCTTACAGCTCTGTACCCATTGCTTCCAGTGCTACACATCCCTCTCACTTCCATTGTCAAACATATTTTCTTTATCTTTACAAAATGTTCAGATTCTGCTTTCCCGGATAACTAACTTCCTTTAGTAATACCCACTGGAAAATGGGAGGTCAATTGGGCTGAACCAGGAAGCTCGTCAATGTCTTCTTATCCAGTGAGGATAAACTAAAACATCAATTGTTACCAGAAAGAATAAAAAATGCAATTGTCTGATGTCTAGCATAGTCACCCTGCAGATAAGGAAAACAGCACATGATACGCCTACTACGGTAGCAAGATCCATAAAGTGCATCGAACCTAATTCAGTAGTGCAAAATGCAGTCTCATTGGATCCTAGAGCACAGCATCCCATTTTCTATTGTTTGTCATAATATATTTTTCCGATGAAATAAATTAGTGGTGGTAATCTGCTAAACATGATAATAGAAGTCCCATAACTAAACTAAATGCAATATAAGATAAATTTATGTGAAATGCAGTCCTCCCACCTCCAAAATAAGTAGTTTTTCTTCAGGCAACATACATTTGTCACCAACATGACGGCGATCTCTACAAAGCATGCAGAAGCTGAATAAACAACTTGAACACACCGCTTCATTATCTGCATCCTCCAAGCAAGCAGTTTCACATCTCGGACAGTATACTACATCACTCATGGAGTCAAGAGTTCTCCGAAGCAGCAATCCTTCCCAACGTTCAAATTCTTCTTCCCAAGAAGCCTTTTCAATATATTAGGAGGAACAACAACTCCACATTTTGTATCGGGACATAGCAACTTCACTACAGTTCCTTCCTTTACATGCATTTTACAATATGTTTGCATGCATTTCGAGCAGAAGAAATGATGGCATGGAAGTTTGACGAAATCAGTTCCTGATGATGTAACAAATTAGACTTAAAATAGCAATATAGATAATGATGATTAAGCAAATGAAAATGGATGGGGAAAGAAGTAGGGGCAGCGGAAGGGGAAGAAGCAGGGCGGCGATGGCGCAGGCGGCGACTGGGGAGGCGCCGATCCACGGAGGTTTCTCGTCGCCGGTCTATGGGGAGGCGGCGCGCGACGCCGGAGCAGCGGATGGGGACAGGATCGGCGCGGGGGAGGCGGCGCGCAGCAACAGAGCGGCGGATGGGGACGGGATCGGTGCGGGGGAGGCGGCGCACGGCGTCGGAGCGGGGATGGGGACGGTATCGGCGCGGGGAGGCGGCGCGGCGGCAGATGAGGGCGCACAACAGCGACGCGCGGCGGTGGCGCGGGCGGCGGATGGGGGAGGCACGGCGGTGGATTGGGGCGCGCGTGGGATGGTGCCCGCGTGATGGGGAGAGCGATGCCGCGCGTGATTCATTTTTTCTCTCTCCCTGGACGACGTGGGTTCGAGGCAGGTTCATGTGGACGCATGAAGGATGAGTCCCACGCGTCGTGTGATCCTGCAATGTTGGTTAATTATGGATGAAACTGGTTAATTGCATATGAAATTGGTATATTTTAGATTAGTATAGATTATGATGCTTCTCTATATCTATGTAGTTTTGATAATGTCATCTAGACATCCCTGTTGCACTTCCATTGTGCCGATGACAAAAAAAAAGTTTCGATCTTTCTCTCACTGAATTCTATCTAGCCTAACATACACTGACAGATTTGTGATTTGCTATATTGAAATACTTACGGTGTTGGTGTAAGTGGATTGTCATTGTATTAGATGGCTAAGATTTGTCAAGATAATTCTCTAGAACACCTCCTTGGTGTAAGTGGGGTTTTCAACAAAACATGTAGCACCATCATTAAAAATGTGATGGTGGATTCGTGAATATACCTTCCATGATTACAACACAAATTTTTAAGCTTAACATGCAGACATGCCGCATCATCATCCACTATTTAAATCTTATACAAGCATGCAACATTATCTATAATTTATTATATTCTAGGGCTTAACATGTAAGTATAGCAAATCATCATCCCAACATCATATCCACAATATTTCAACAAATATCCATTGTCATTTACAATATTTAGTATACATTCATCCACATATCTGGCAGCAAAACGTAGGGCATCGTCTAGTATAATCTCGTCACTGACCAGGAATGCAAATCCCGGTGCCCATAAATATCAAGCATGTGTGGTTGTCCTTGAAAGAGCATCTAGGTGCCTAGTGGGTTTTGGCTAATTGATCAATTAAGGACTAATGCACTTGTTGAGTGTACAAGCAGTGGATTAGTCTAATAAAAAGATGATAAAGATGATGTCAAGAAGATGGAATACAATGAGGTTTCATTGTGATGCAATGCTACAAGTGACTGAAGATGGCAAGATACGGTGAAAGGTTGGCAAGACTTAGCAATGTGGTGGACCATGCATGGGAGAAGGGTAAGCGAAGGCTTGGCGCCGAAGGACCCGATACAGTGATGAAGAAACACTGATGGACCGATTGAGGCCATAGGAAGTCACAAGTTGTTGAGGATCAACTTTTATTGTAGAAAAAGATTGAGATTGAATGCCGAAGACCAAGAGGATGTGATTCGTTAATGAACATCAAGCCAAAAACCATAGCGGCATTGATCAAGGCAAATGTATAATTGATTTGGGACTAATGTACTTAATAGTGGTAAGTGAATAGTCCCCATGGAGAAATAGAGTTGGTGTTGGCAACCTTCCAGGTGAAGCAAGAAGATGGCGTGATGGTGTTCCTAGTGGTATAGCTTTCTATTTGTATTTAAGTATAGGAATGCCGTACTATTAAGAGGGATACAACATTGATGCATTCATTTATTTCTCGGTGCTCAAAGTGACATATGCAAGTGACACCTTGAGAGAAACCCAAGACTTAACCTAACCTATGAGTGGTTCTAGAGCTTATCTCTGTTCGACCTTGGAAGGCTGACCGGAAGTTCAGGTGTTTGTGACCGGAAGTTTTGGTCCTTCTTTTACACTGGGACATCAACTTCGGACCTGAAGTTATGGTCTTTTTGACCAAAAGTTCCAGTTTTTGAGTCTGTGTGTAAAGACTAATTTTTGGAACTCGAATATTTAAGCCCCTCCATCCCTACTATCTTTGTGAGTGAGATTTGGGGGAGAGAAGAGTTGGGTTGATAGATTAAGAGGTTGAGAGTTAGTGAGCTTCACTCCATCCTTTGAGCATTTGAGTTCATAGATAGCAAGCCATCGATTGTGTTTGTTACACTTGGTGGTTCTTCACCTAGATGTCTAGGTGTCGCCCACAAGGATCCATTCGTGTGGATTGCTCAGGCAAGTTTGTAAGGTTTGCCTCATTGTCACAAGGGAAGAGGTAAGATGAGTGGAAACCGGGTTATCTTTTAGGAGGTTGCTTGGTAGAGCAAGTATCATCGGAGGTGGGTGCTCGTTGTCCAAGATTGGACCTAGGTCTAGTCGCTTGGAAACTTTCTAAGCATCGGTGGTTGCTTGGAGACTAAATCTTTCTTGTGGTTGATAGCTGGTCGGGCTTGGGATCAATCAAGATCCGGCTCCTTGGAGTCCCTCAACGGAGAGTAGGATCATTGAGATCCGAACTTCAATGAGAAATCATGTCTCCATTTTGTTTTTCTTGTTATATTTGTTTCCTTGCATGTTCCTGATTAATTACTCTATCTACTGCAATTATGTGTTGTGAGGTTTTGCCCTTAGGTTTGCTCCTATAGGGGAACAGACTTAGAGGACCGGAAGTTCACGTCTTTTAGACGAAACTTTAGGTCAGCTACTTTTATCCTGAACAAATGAAGTTGACCAAAAGTTTTGGTATTTAAGACCGAAACCTCCAATGAATTTGATTCTTCTGTAGTGTTTTTCAGGAATGCCTAATAACCTTCATCTCTAGGCAACATCAAGGTCCTTTCAATCAGTATCAGAGCCTAACCCCTAGATAGGCTTAACCTTTTGGAGTGATCAAGATGTCAAGGGATGGTGAGATGATTCCAAGAAGTTCTGCACCCGATACTCAAATGGATACACCATCAAATGAAGGTGAAATGTATTTATAACTTCTCCTACTAGATGGTTCTAACTATGCATCTTGGAGTACTCGCGTGCTCAATGTGTTTAGGACCATGAGTCTGTTGATGGTCCTTAACTGCTAAAATCCGACTGCCAATTCCTGCATGAAATGAACAAAGGATGAACATCAACATAGCGGTAGGATTATTTACTAATCATTTCCACACGTGTTGGTGAATATTTGTATGCAGGTGAATAAAACATCGAAATGAAATTAAAGCACACTTTCGTGGCGAAGAAACACAACTCCGACCAATTGACGCTCGCCACATCAGCATCCCACGGATTGAGGGGCCCACAAGTCAGCTTAAACCGACTTAAAGTGGGACCAAACCACCCTCAACCGCCTTAGGGGACCACATGGAAGTCACTGGTGAAAGGCGGTGGAGAGAGGCGATGGCTGGGGTTCGATCGAACCCTAGATCGGCCAAACCGACCACGCCCCCTCATCTCCACCTTCCATGTGGCAAATCCTCGCCATCAACAATGGCGGTTATGCGTGTTTGACGGTTATAAACTAATTTTAACAACCCCATTGGAAGGCTATAAGAAGGAGAGCGTCACTTCATTCCACACACAACACAAGAAGATCAAAGCTCCATTCCAAAGGCATAGTTCTTGTTCTCTAGTGTTTAGAAACTAGGGTAGAGAGTGAGGGGTAGTGCGGAGGAGTGTTGGGTATCTCGGACCGACCTCCGAACTTGTACCTCGACGGATGCTTATTCAAATCAAGTAAGTATTTGTGATTTACTATGGTTGCTTTACTTTACTTAGAGTAATTACTTTACTGCATTTACTTATGGGATCTTCGTCCATTCGTGGGTGCTCTAGTCTAAGACCCCTGAGGATGGGTGTTGTCAACGGGATGGTCGGTAGTCCTCCGAGGGGGTTACCCAAGGAGGAGAATGAGAATGGTCAGGGCATCTCACCGATGGATCTGATGGTTGACTCAAGTAAAAAAACGAGCCAATAGACAAGAGGGTTTATACTGGTTCAGCCCTCCCGAAGAATAATAGGCCTACGTCTAGTGCGTGGTGTTCTTTGATGGGGTGGAGTATGAACTGAGATTACAATGGCGTGGGTTCTTGGGGCTTTGAAAGAAGTTTTCCAAGAACAGCCTAAGAGATTGATCGATCCCCCTTTCCCCCTCTCCCCCTCCATCTTGCCCTCCCTTTTATAGTTCAGGGGGCAGTTACAAGAGAACTTGAGGGTGAAGAAAGCTAAGTCTAAAGATCTAAAAAGTAAGTACAAACAACATCTAAAAAGTACATAGAGATCTCTCCAGATCCTGCGTGCCGTGGGCGTCTTGTGCCTTATCCCACCTTGGGATCCATCCTCCGCAGGTACAATCTGTGCAGCCTTGTTCGGTGACGTTATCTTCTGCCAGGTTCTCCCCTACTTGCCTCCTCTGCGAGCCTTGCAAAGCAAGCCTTCCTTCCAGAGGAAATTTGAAGTCGGGTTGACGAGACGAGATCGAGAAGGGACGCTGAAGTCGGGCCTTGGGTTCGAGACGGCCGACCCCAAGAGGAGGTCGGGCTGCCGTCCCCGTCCCAAGGACCCTCTATCCGACTTCAGCCGACCTTGACATCGCTCTTTGAGCTACCCCGGAGTAACACCCCCCACAGCAGACCCCGAGCCTAGGGGTGAATGACACATCCATCCTTAGGGTCCAAGTTCTTCGTGGTCGTCGTCTTCAGTAGGTTCCCAAAGTGTTTTGATTGAGCTTGGGCAGGTGCACCGCCTAGGTGCACCAGCCAGGTGCAGCCCCTGAGCATAAGAATGAATGAGACATCCATTCTTAGGATCCAGGTTTCTTCGTGGTCACGGACTCTAGCAAATTCCCGAAGCCTCTTGACCATGCTTCAGTAGGTGTACCGCCTAGGTCCACCATCGGGTGTCGCCCCTAAGCCTTAGGTTGGATGGGACATCCGGGCCTAGGGTCAAGCCAGATGTACTATTTTTCTTCATTCGTCTTTGAACTAAATCTCCATCTAGAGACCGATGGTAGTCGGTGAAGTCGGCCCATCATAAATCGGAGGCAAGTGGCTACTTCGGCAAGTCCATAGCCTGGATACTGATGGTGATTGGCGAGCCTAGCAAACTCACTGCCCAGAGGCTGTTGGTGATTGCTGGGGTCATTGGGACTATTGCCTGGAGGCTCGTGGTAGTCCCGAAGTCGACTTAGTCATAGCCTAGAGGCTAACGACTAGGTCAAGAAGGCCATAGCCCGAAGGCTGATGGCAGACAGCGAGCTTGGCGAACCCACTGCCCGAAGGCTGTTAGTGGTTGCCGGGGTCATCGGGACTACTACTCGGAGGCTCGTGGTAGTCCCGAAGTTGACTTAGTCATAGCCCGGAGGCTAACAACTGAGTCGGCGAAGCCATAGCCCAGAGGCTGATGGCAGTCAGTGAGCTCGGGAGACCCACTGCTCGAAGGCTATTGGTGGTTGCCTAGGTCGTCGGGACTACTGCCCGGAGGCTCGTGGTAGTCCCAGAGTCGACTTAGTCGCAGCCCGGAGGCTAACAACTGACTCGGTCAAAGCCATAGCCCGAAGGCGGATGGCGGATAGTGAGCTCGGCAAACCCACTGCCCGAAGGCTGTTAGTGGTTGCCGGGGTCGTCGGGACTACCGACCGGAGGCTCGTGGTAGTCCCGAAGTCGACTTAGTCGTAGCCCGAGGCTAACAACCGAGCCGCGAGCCGTAGCCCTGAGGCCGATGGCGGATAGTGAGCTCGGCAAACCCACTGCCCGAAGGCTGTTAGTTGTTACTAGGGTCGTTGGGACTACTACTCAGAGGCTCGTGGTAGTCCCGAAGTCGACTTAGTCGCAGCCCGGAGGCTAACAACTAAGTTGGTGAAGCCATATCCCAGAGGTTGATGGCGGTAAGCGAGCTCGACAAACCCACTGCCCAAAGGCTATTGGTGGTTGCCGGGGTCATCGGGACTATTGCCTGGAGGCTCGTGGTAGTCCCGGAGTTGACTTAGTCATAGCCTGGAGACTAACAACTGAGTCGGTCAAAGCCATAGCCCGAAGGTGGATGGAGGACAGTGAGCTCGACAAACCCACCGCCCGAAGGCCGTTAGTGGTTGCCGAGGTCGTCGGACTACCGCCCGGAGGCTCGTGGTAGTCCCGAAGTCGACTTAGTTGCAACTCGGAGGCGAACAACTATGGGGGACGTCGTTGATCGATTACCTGACCCTGGGGTTGGCGTCACGCACGTGGACCCCGTCGCCTTGAATCGAGAGCCAATCACTTCTCATTATGGTCATCAAGACCTAGAGTGTGCAATGGCTGACCAAGCTTCGGGCTACCCACTTTTCCCCAACAGCTCGCGGATCCGACGATTGAGATTCGTCGCTCGAGTTGGGTGGTGGGATCCACAATGGTTTTCCTGGAGCACGCGACGGGGACCAAGCGGCTGTTGTTAGAGGCTCTGGGAAAGTGACAGCTCTGATCCACCAACGGGATGACGTGGCCGTGTCGAAGGTCGTCCTGACCTTTCATCATAGTTGAGGAATGAAGAGAATCATTCAAGTCATTCAACAATAATAATGAAACATCCAGAGCCCCGAGAAGAATATTGGAGACATTGATGGGCCTTTAGCCTACCAGTCAACTTCAGCCTGAGTTGTGCCCGTCAAACCATTCGAAGGCGGCGACCAGATGTGTTGCACATTCAGGAGACTTGACAAAAATGGATAAAGATCTACAACATCTCAAATATTCTTAACTCATACTCATGTGAATCTAGTTTCCAGGATATGCACTAGATTCACGCTTTCATCTTAAGCATGGATATACATAGCAAACACAAATAAGATGAAAACGATTAAAATTTTCAACTACTTTAGAGTTGCATTGGCCGACCAGCCAAATATGAATATATCAGAGAATAGCGGAAGCTTGACTACCCAATCCTTAAGCACACCGACTAGGAGTTTACCCCATTAAGTTCAAGTCCTAGAAGAAACAGTCGATTACCCGCATCACTCAAAAGACTAAGTCTAAGACCTGCAAGCAAATAGTTAATTCAATAGCAAGAGTCAATACATTATTAGAAATAATGTACTGGCAAGCACCAAGACAAGCCTAACACTCTACATGTAGGGCATATGATCAACGAAGGCATAATATGGTTCATTTTAGCATAAAGCAAGTTTTATTTGCATAAAACACTTTCAAATCAGATTTTCTTTCAAATGTAATTTCAGCAAGCAAGTTCTTAGCATATGGGCATCAAAGTAGTCATTATTCACGTATAAATATACACCTCATTACCATCCATGGCAGCAAGGAGATCTTTCACAAAACTCAACATACTTTTAAGGTAAATTTCCGCATTTAGAGGAATAAACACAAGTCTATACTCAATACATATCCACACGCCGCTCATGACCGTGAGCACGGCTAATCGATTAGTTTTTACTCTGTAGAGTTTGTACACTTTACCCACATGATGCAAAATAATAATCATGCAAGAGCATGGCACGCGATACATAAGTACCCGATTTATTACACGCAACAATGCTATTCCAAAATTCATGATTTAGCCTTACACCACGATACGTGTTCCTCCAACCTAGTCATACTGGAGATACAACATAGAACCGTTAAGTGGCAGGCCCACGCCTTAAACTTAACGCCGTGGTGGCGGACACGATAGGAACCCACCACGTGACATAATACCGTTGTATTGGACAGACTTAGTCACCTAAACTACCACTTCGGGGCAAATAGAAAGTTCCTTTGAGTTATCCAAACTCATACACTCCGGCCTACCAAAATGTAAGGCTAAACCATAAATAATTTAATAAGCTTAGGCTATCTCATACTAGCACATGTGGTTGTACTTTATACGAAATGAACTGACATTGAGTAAAGTCCTTAGGTCAGTTTGGGCACACTCTCCCCCTATCGGCACACAACTAATCACCCTATGTGCACCACTTGAGGCCCAAACCTAAAATCCATGTTTTCCACCATTTTATTTGTCAAAATCACAAGTGTCGATGTCGTAGATCGACACGCAGGGATCCTGGGGACCCCCTTTTTTGGTTCGGCACGGGGAGCGGTGTACCCTAGTTCAAACTCGTAGAAAAGATGAAGTAATGCAGATGAGGCGGGGTTTATACAGGTTCGGGCCACCAGCGTGATGTAATACCCTACTCCTGTTTGTGTGTAGTATATGGGGCAAGTTGCCAAGAACAATGAGAATGATTCTCTCCCTTAGGATCAGTGGTGGATGAGAGATTTCTGCGGGTTAGCTGGAGAGGTAGAACCTTCGTTCTACCCGAGGAAGCTGAACCTATTTTCGAACGCCTTTTACGAAGGACTTGGGTCTCCTTTTATAGAACAAGGGATCACCACGTAGTCCTACCCTTTCTCTACTTCACTCCACGTGAGGGAGTGGTTTTTGCCTTGTCTTGTCGGAGAAGCCATTCCATTCCTACTCCTCCCTGTTTGCTGCGTCATGGAAGGCGGAGAAAGAGTGGTCGTCGTGGTAGCCATGTCGCTGACGTGATGATGGTTTGCCTACCCGGTCCAACGGGACCCACTGGCCAGAGACCCACCTCGCGGGTAGGCACTTGCACGGTGCCTCCTGCGCTCGCACTCTCTCTCCCACGCAGCCACCCGGTACATTAAATGCGACCGGACAGGCGTGAGGGGCGTGCGAGGAGTGGGGTGCGCGGCCATACCATGGTCTTAGTCAAAGACTTTTAGCCCCTTTGCATTATGATAGGCGAAAAGGGGTAATGATGGGTGCAACTGTCGCCGCGCCTCACATCGCATTGAATGCGGCGAGGCGGGCGCTCAGCTTTCTTCTATTTGAGCATTAAATGGGTTGGTTTGTAGTTGGATTCGCCCCTCTCTCAGAGAGGTGCGGGGTGGAGGATGGGGGTCCGGGTGATCCCGGACCCTACCGACCAGGGGTCCAGGAGATTCCGGACCCTGCCATTTGGGAGTATGGTGGCCTCCGGGCAGCCTCCGGGCCAGCCCCTTCAAGGGCGGCCACGTGGCCGCCCGTGGCCGAGACTCGCCTAGCCTTTTAGGGCTTAACTTTGACGCTCCTTGATGGACAAGGGCGCCGTCCTTTTCTTAAATGCCAAGCCCCCGACATACCCCGGGCCCATATCATCGACAGTAGCCCCGGCGTTGACCGGGCCGAGTCGGGCTCGGGCGCGGTTGACGCCATTTTCTTAAGCGTGTGGGCCGGGCATTCGGGCGCTTTGCTATGGTAGGTGGCCGGTACGTGACAACTGATGTTGCACTTGGCCAAGCTTTTCCTTAGGACGGGGGGGGGGCGAGTTTGTTTGGGCCACGCGCACGGGGGCCCATTTAAACCGCCTAGCACTCTCCGTCCCGTGTAGTGCACCTGGCGGGCGTGGAACCCCAGGCGGCATGAAAATCCGAACGGCGCGGGAATCCAAGGGGATGCCAAAATCGAAAGGGCGCGGAGACGAGGGGGCGCTTCGTGTGGTAGTGGGGCGAATTTAATGCCGTAGAATCCGAGGGGGTGGTGGTAGCTTATAAAACCAGATCTGCATGGAGGGGGATTGGTTTCTACGCTTTCCACTGCCATCTCCTCTCATTGTCATTCGCCCTTCGTCTACCTAGCTCCTCCTGCTCCTTCTGTTTCCTTTCTTCCGCCTTCAGCTTTCCTTTCCGTACTTCTGCATCCACCCCCACAATGGGTCGTGACTCACCTCGGAGCCGGGGAGTGTGCTCCCAAGTCCTTAGTGCGCACTGCGGGAGGCTCGCAGTCTCTTCAACAAGTTCTTGCCGAGCGGCACGCGCAGCGGAGATATCCCGGAGGAGCAGCCTCCCCACAGGATGGTGTTCTTCGCCTCCTTCGCCATGGTCGGGCTAGTGCCGCCCTTCTCCCGATTCTTCCTCGACATCCTGGAGTTCTATGACCTCCAGCTGCACCACCTCACCCCCAACGCCATCTTCTACCTCGTCGTGTTCGCCCACACCTGCGAGATGTTCGTGGGAGTGAGGCCTTCTCTTCACCTCTTCCAACAGTTCTTCCGGGTACGCCGGGCTGGCTCCCCCGGTGTGGTCGGGTACGTGGCGATCCAGCCACGGAACGACAGGGCGGTCGGCACTCCCTTCGTCGACATCCATCCCCGCTCCAGGTGGGAGAACTGGAGGGCGTTCTGGTTCTACACCAGCTTGGGCGACCACCCCCGCCTCTCCCTACCGACGGGGATCCCGGTGAACCAGAGGAACTGGGGGGCGTGCCCGTGAGCTGGGAGGGAGCTGGACGGGGTGCTTGACCGGATCAGCTACCTTCGGCGAGGGGGCCTGTCCAGCCACGCGGTCTTCTGCGATTTCCTGATGAGGCGCATAGCGCCGCTGCAGGAACGGCCGCGCCCTGCCTACATGTATACGGGCCCCAACGACGACTCGCGGACCTTCATGGGCGCCGCCTTTGACTGGAACGAGAGGGACCTCCGGACCCTAGTTCACCGCAGCCTCGGCATCACGGAGATGGACTTGGCGCAGCTCCCGCCCGGGCTGGTGCCATTATGCCAGGACTCTGCGCGCTCGAAGATCCTGCACCTGCTGCAGGTGGTGGGCGACGGCATGGGCTCGTCGTCGGCCGCACCGGAGGCTGCACCAGGGGCTGCTCTGAGGGGCGGAGGCGGAGACGACGATGACGACCCCAACGACCACATCCCGATTGGGCGGTTGAGCCGCCGGGGTCCGGGCCGAAGCAATCCGGGGGCCCCGGATCCAAAAGGGAAGAGGAAGAGGCCAGAGGAGGACCCCTCTCCTCCCCCATCTCCACCACGAGACGGCGCAGCAGAGCGCGCCGCACCCCCCCGCAGGCCAGGGGGCTCGCGGGTGGTGGGCCCATCCAGGGCCGCTACGCCGAGGGCCGAGCCGCCGCCACAACGGCGGCGACAACGATGACGGGGGAGGCCCGGGGCACGTCCCCGACGAGTACACTGGCGGCGGGGGAGGCCCGGGGCGCATCTCCGGCGAGTATGCCGGCGGCGGGGTGCGTCGGCGGGACTCCGGCATCAGGGGACGCGGCGAGCAAGAGCCCGGCGAGTCCTCCGGGCCGCCCTACGAAGAAGAAGCAGGCTATCTCGGGGATCTCCTAGGACTTCAACCCCACCCGCAGGTACGCCTTGCTGATACGTGGATGCCTAACGGGGTCTTATATTTTTATCTTTGTTTCATGATTTTCTTGTTGTGTTCTTGTTTTGTTTTCAGCCGCGAGCACAGGCATTTTCGCCCAAGGGTTGTCCCCAAGGGTGGTTCTGCCTCGGGCTCGGGGGAGGGCGCACAGGAGAGGTCCGGGGTGCCCGAGCCCCCAAGGTCTAGGTCGCCCCCTTCGGGCTCGGTCCCGGATCCGGTGAGATCCGGGGAGGGGGCCCACCCAGCGGCTGGAGCGCCGGCCGCCCATGAAGGGCAACCCGCGGGCGGCGCCGGCACAGAGGGGGCAGCGGAGGGCGGCGGAGAGCAACCTCAGGGGTCCCCTCCGCGGCAACCATCGTCGTCGCCACAAGCAGCCCTCACCCGCACCGCACTCGGCGGTGCCATCGCCCGTCGGCTACCATTACTCTGCCGGCGCAGCCTACCGCGAGCCCCCAAGGCAAGAAGCGGGCAGCGCCGGCCACGGGGGGTCTTCGGCGGCTCGGCCGGCGCGGGCGGCCGATCCCGGGCCGGGCTCCGACTCCGAGTCTGGGGGCGCCCGGTCCGGGTTCGTGGCCGCTTTGGACACGGAGCCTCTCGTCCGGTCGCAGGAGCGGGCGAGGGAGGTCGTCGCCAGGGCGCTGGAGGCGGCCAACGCCATCTCCCTGGAGGGGCTTCGGGCCCAGGTGCAGGCCTTGGCCGCCAGGGAGGTCGAGGTGGCGTGGCGGGAGGCCGAGGTCGAGGAGGGTCGTCAGGAGCTGGCGGCCACGGCGAGGGCAGAGGGCCTCATCCACAGGCGGGAGCTGGCGGAGATCGTGCGGCGCTAGGAGGAGCTCAGTCAGGTGTTTGAAGACACTGTCGCTGAGCGGCACGCCGCCGACCTCCGCGAGCAGGTCGCCGCCGCCGCTGAGGAGAGGGTGCGCACCACCGCCGGGCAGTTCCTCCGTGACCTCAGGGAGCGCGCCCAGGGCCTCGACGAGCGCGAGCGCACCTTGTGCGACGCTGAGGCCACCGCCGCCGACACCGACGCTGACCTCCAGGCCCGCGAGGCTGGCCTGGAGGAGCGGGAGAGGGCCCTTGAGGCGGCGTGGCGGGCAGTTGAGAGCCAGGAGGCTGCCGTCGCCAGGGCCGAGGAAGACTCTGCCGTGCGGGAGGCCAACGTGCTGGCCCAGGAGAAGGCCGTCGCCGAACGCGTGGTCGCCGTGGGGGGGCGAGAGGCGGCGGTGTTGGAAGCCCAGGAGGAGGCCTCCCGATGCCTGAAGGGCGTGTGGGACCACGAGTAGATGCTTGCCGCCGCCTCGGGCCGCCGGCAGGACGAGCTGGAGCGATGGGAGCAGGAGCTGGCCACCCGGGAGCAGGTGGTCATGGACGTGCAGGTGCAGCTGCGGGGGCCGGGGCCGGAACTGGAGGAGGCGCGTCGCCGGATCACGGAGCTGGAGCGCGTCTTACGCCTGGGAATCCAGGGCCTGGCCTCGTCCGTTGGGCGCCTTCGGGAGGCGGCTCGCGGGGTGGGGGTGAACCGTACCCCCCAGCGTCCCTACCTTGGGGGGATTGGCCACACACATCGACGATCTGGCCGTGGGGATACAGAGGGTGCCGGAGGAGGTCGACGAAGTGGCGAAGGAGTCATCGTATGACTTATCCCGCCAGGTCGTGACACTCATCCTGGCGAGCTACCAAGCCCGCGACCCCAACTTTGACCCCTATATTCCCACCGAGGACTTCCCCGAAGGCACCAAGGAAGCCGCCCGCCGTCGCGACCAAGACGCCGTCAGTCCATCACGATGGGCTTCGATGGCACCCTGGCGGCCTTCCAGCTCACCCTCCGCGAGGACTCGCCGGATGCAGACTCCTCGGCGGATGCTCCTAGTGACCCACCGGCCACTTAGGGCCCTCTTGCCTCGGCTTGCATCTGTATTTATGTAAAAAGATATTTATGCATTGTCTATAAAGTTATTGAACTTGCCTTTACTTGCGTTGTGACAGCTCATCGTGGCTGCTTTTGATGATTCATGTATGTGTATGTTGGGAGCCCCCGGCCAACTTAGCGCGCACATAGTGGCGGTTGGTAGGCCCGAGCCCCTATATGTTAGCTTCCCTGCAATTGATAGTTTAAGACTTAGTTATTGCGATAATGCGATAGTGTTGTTATCCCCCGTGATTTGTCCCATGCCGTTGGGGGGCTGTTCCGGGTTCGGGCAGCATGCACTGGCCATTGGCTGGTGCCTTTCTCGGGGTTCCGGGTGGGGCGAAGGCATAAAAGGCCACGAGGGCAGCGGCAACGGGGGCGGGACAGGCGTGTTAGTTCGCACCCGAACCCCTGGCATTGATCGCCCCGTGCGTGGTAGTATGCAGCATCGCTGCACCCTCGACACCCTTAGGGCTCTCAGGCTAAGGCGGGCAAGGCCGAGGAACTTATTGGAAAGCCGCATCCACAGACATGCTCAAGCACATGGGGGAAAACACACTGCAACAGGTATTTGCAAGGGAAACATATGGAATGTAATAACAAACGTATTGCTCATGCCACCGGGGGCAGTGGATGAACTTCTATACATGTCTCAGCACACCATGCGGCTTATGGTTAGAACCTGCGCAAGTGGGAAATATTCCACGGGTTCGGCAACGGAGTGCCGTCCTCTGTGGCTAGGCAAACTACTCCCGGACGCAGGGTGCCGATAACCTTGTATGGCCCTTCCCACATCGGGGATAACTTGGTTAGTCCTGCACGCGTTTGCACACGGCGCAAGACCAGATCATTGACTTGCAGCGCTCGGGGGCTGACTTTGCTTTGATGGTAGCGGTGGAGGCTCTGTTGGTAGCAGGCCGCGTGAAGCGCTGCCTGGCGCCGCCTCTCCTCCAGGTAATCCAGATCGTCTCGATGCCTTTGCTCTTGATCCACCTCGATGTATAATGTGGTTCGGGGCGATCCCAGGGTGAGCTCAGAGGGCAAGACCGCCTCGGCTCCATACACCAGGAAGAAAGGTGTTTCCCCGGTGGCGCGGCTCGGGGTCGTTCGATTGGCCCAAAGGACCGCAGGCAGCTCGTCAGTCCACGAGTCCCCATGCTTTTTGAGCACATTGTAGGTCTTGGTCTTGAGGCCCTTTAGTATTTCTGCGTTTGCACGCTCGGCCTGACCGTTGCTTTGGGGGTGGGCGGGCGAGGCGAAACAGAGCTTGATGCCCATGTCATCGCAATACTCGCCGAACAGCTCACTCGTGAACTGGGTGCCGTTGTCGGTGATGAGCCTGTTGGGGACCCCGAACCTTGCCGTGATGCCTCTCATGAACCGCACACCGAATGTTTGTCGATGACGCTGACTGGGTAGGCCTCTGGCCACTTGGTGAATTTGTTGATGGCGACATACAGGAACTTGCATCCGCCCCGCGCCTGCTTGAACGGGCCCAGGATGTCCAGCCCCCAGATCGCAAATGGCCATGAGAGCGGGATGGTTTGAAGTGCCTGGGCCGGCAGGTGCGTCTGCTTGGCGTGGAATTGACATGCTCGGCACCGCCGCACGAGGTCTGTTGCATCCTCCAGCGCGGTGGGCCAATAGAATCCTAGGTGGAATGCTTTTCCTACCAAGGTTCGGGAGGCCGAGTGCGCCCCGCATTCGCCTTCATGGATCTCGGCTAGAAGCTCGAGACCCTGTTCCCGAGCAATGCATTTCATGAGCACTTCGTTGGCACCGCGTCGGTAGAGTGTCCCTTCTACCGACGCGTACCTCTTGGAGGTCCGGGCGATGCGTTCGCCTTCCTCACGTTGCTCGGGCAATGACGCGTCTTCTAGGTACGCTCGGATTTCCGAAATCCAAGCCACCTGGCGCGTGATGTCGGTCCCAGGGGGGCCAGGCTGTGGCTGGCCCGCCGGGTCCGGGGCGTCGGGACCGGCCGATTCCTGCCTCTGGTGCGGTTCGGGGCGCGCCGACGGCTCTGTGAGACTTTCTTCAAATGTGCCCGGCGGGGCTAGGCCTCGCGTGGATGTGATCCTGGATAGCTCGTCCGCCAGGGAGTTATCTCTTCTGGGAATATGGCGTAGCTCGAGGCCATCAAAATGGTGCTCCATACGCCGTACTTCCTTGACATAGGCCTCCATTTGGGGGTCGGTGCATTGATATTCCTTAGAAACCTGGTTTACAACCAGTTGGGAATCCCCGAGGACCAGCAGACATCGGATGCCTATGCCTGCCGCCGCTCGCAACCCTGCTAGAAGCCCCTCATATTCGGCCATGTTGTTGGTTGCCCGGAAGTTGATCCGGACGATGTACCGAAGCACGTCGCCCGTTGGGGAAGTTAGCACCACGCCTGCTCCGGCTCCGTGCAAGGTGAGTGAACCGTCAAAGTTCATCACCCAGTGCGTGGCTTCTTGGTCGCGATCCCCCGCGCTCTCGGGTTTCCCCGGGGGTGGATCGCTTCCGGTCGTTGGCGTCCACTCCGCCACGAAATTGGCCAAGGCTTGGCTCTTGATTGCGTGCGGGCTTTGAAGTGCAGATCAAATTCCGACAACTCGATGGCCCATTTGACTACCCGTCCCGTGCCCTCCCGGTTATGCAGGATTTGTCCGAGAGGGTAGGACATGACCACCGTTACACGGTGCGCCTGGAAATAATGGCGCAACTTCCTGGAGGCCCTAAGTAGGGCGTATAGCATTTTTTGGGCCTACGGGTAACGTGTCTTCGCGTCCCGTAGCGCCTCGCTGACAAAGTAGACCGGCCGTTGCACCTTGGTGCGGGCCTTGGCTACCTTGCTAGGGGCGACTGGTTCGGGTACACCGGGGCGGGTTACCTCGGTGTCCGGGGCCTTCGAGCCTTCGCCTCCACCGGGGCCCTCAAGGCCACTCTGGGTGGAGGGGGCTTCGGGCGCTCCGGACTAGGGGGCCGGGCGGCTCCCTGAGGCTCGGGGGGCCAAGGGCCACCTTCGGGTTCGGGTGCTTCCTCGGCCAACTCCGTTCCGGGGCTTCTTGCCACGGGTGCTTCGGGGTGGGTCATCTCGGTGTCCGGGCCTTCCGAGCCGTCGCCTCCACTGGGGGCCTCAGGGCCACTCCGGGTGGAGGGGGCTTGCGTCCCGGACTAGGGGCCGGGCGGCTCCCGAGGCTCGAGGGCCAAGGGCTACATCGGGGCTCGGGCGCTTCCTCGGCCGGCTCCGTTCCAAGGTCTCCCGCCTTTGGGTTTGACAGGGCTGGGGGCGGAGAGCCTAGCTCGTCGTCGCGCTCCACAACAAAGGCCGCACTAATCACTTGGGGGGTCGCTGCCAAATATAAGAGGAGGGTCTCCCCTTCCCGAGGAGCCACCAGTACGGGCGGCGAGGAGAGGTAGCGCTTGAGCTCGCCCAAGGCTTTCTCCGCCTCGTCCGTCCAAGTGAAGGGGCCGGTTCGTTTTAACAACTTGAATAAAGGAAGCGCCCGCTCTCCTAACCTGGATATGAAGCGACTCAGGGCAGCTACACAACCCGTGAGCCTCTGCACATCCTTGAGTTTTCTAGGGGGGGCGCATCTCCTCTATTGCCTTTGTTTTAGTGGGGTTTGCCTCGATGCCTCGGGCAGAGACCAAGAACCCTAATAGCTTGCCTGCCGGTACCCCGTACACGCATTTTTCTAGGTTCAGTTTCATGCGGGAGGACCGGAGGTTATTAAATGTCTCAGCCAAATCCAGGAGCAAAGTTCTTTGGTCCCGAGATTTGACTACGAGATCATCGACATATGCCTCAACATTGCGCCCTATTTGGTCCTTTAACGTGATGCGGACACCACGTTGAAAGGTGGACATGGCATTTTTAAACCAAAGGGCATAGACATGTAGCAAAAAATACCCACGGGAGTGATAAATGAAGTTTTCTCCTCATCCTCTACAGCCATGCGAAATTGGTGATAGCCAGAATACGCATCTAGGAAGCATTAAAGGTCGCACCCCGGTGGAGTCGACTATCCGGTCTATTCGGGCGAGGGTAGGGGTCTTTGGGACATGCCTTGTTGAGGTCGGTGTAGTCGATGCACATGCGCAGCTTGTGGTTGGCCTTCGGGATGACCACGGGTTCGCCAAACACTCCGGATGCAGCACCTCCCGGATGAAGCCGGCCTCCTGGAGCCGTGCCACCTCTTCGCGGATGAACGCCTGCCGCTCCGGGGCCTGTCGCCTCACCTTTTGTCGGACCGGGCTTGCGTCCGGCCGTACTGCGAGTCGGTGCTCGATCACCTCCCTGGGGACTCCGGGCATATCCGACGGCTTCCAAGCAAACACGTCGGCATTCGCCCGCAGGAAGGAGACGAGCGCGTCTTCCTATTTGGGGTCCAAGCCGCCACCAATGTTGGCGGTGTTGGACGGGTCATCGCCCAAATGGATAGACTTAATCACCACCTCATCGGCAGAGGTGATGCGTTGCTTCGGGGCCCGGGAACCCGACAACCCCCCTTGGGGGTCCTCGGGTTCAACGCGGTCGGCCGCCGCAATGTCGTCCACGCGCGCCTCCGCGCAGTCTAGCGCGGTTTTGACGTCAGCGTGGACGGTGATGGGGCCTCCGGGGCCCGGCATCTTGAGCTGGCGGTAGGCATAATGCGTAGCCGCCATGAACTTCACCAACGCTGGCCTCCCAAGCACGACGTTGTAGGGCAGATTGAGATCCGCCACATCGAAGTCGATCCGCTTGGTGCGAAAATTAGTGGGGGCCCCAAAGGTGACCGGCAGAGCGATCTGCCCAAGGGGCCACACCTTTTCGGGTGTCACCCCAATGATGGGGTGAGAGGGCCCGAGCACCATTCCCGGGGCCTTGATCACATCAAAGGCCTTCGGGGATAGTACGTTGAGGGCCGCACCTCCGTCAATTAAGACTCGGGCGACCTTGACGTTGCAGATGGTGGGGGAGGTCACGAGGGCCAAATGGCCGCTACGTGCGACACTCCCTGGGTGGTCGGTCTGGTCAAAGGTGATGGGCACCTCGCCGGCGCGATCTCCGGCCGCCTCGTGAGACGGCACGGCTGCGAGGAGCTCGCGTCTCATGGACTTGAAGCTCCGGCGGGACATTTGGCGCCCGCGCCGTTGTCAATGGTGGCGACGACGTGCTAGGGATCCTGGTAGCCCAGGTCATCGTCGTCGTTCCCGGCAAGGGCCGTATCCCTGGCCTCCTCTCGCTGGTTGTTTGGGCGCTCCGCCGGTGCCTTGCCCTTGCGGCGGATCTCCTTCTCGTTCTCCCTCCGCTCCTGCTCATACTTCTGCACTCGCTCGGCCAGATTTTTGACCGAACGGCACTCAGAGAGGTCGTGGTGGGAGGTTTGGTGCACCATGCACCATTTGTCTCGGCCCGGCCCTGGAGGCGAGGGTCCGGGGACCGCCTGCGGTTACCCGCGGGCTTGCCCTTCCGCGAGGGCTTCTCGGCTCCGTCGGTGGCGAGGACGTGGCCCTCCTCGCCGCCGCGCGATGGCCGATGCTTCCGTCGCTGTTCACGCCGCTCTTCATGGGACGCGGAGGGGGCAGCACGGTGGAGGCCGGGTTAGGATTCCTAGGATTCCAAACCCGGGCCTCCTCCTTACGGGCCACCCGGTGCGAGCTCGAAGAGCTCCGTGGTGGTTCGGGGGGCCTTAGATTCGATCTTCTCCAACATGACGTCGTGGCATACGCCACTCCGGAAGGCGAAGATCACTGCGTGGTCAGCGATGGAAGGTATGGTGTTGCGTACCTGGCAAAAACTCTGAATGTACTTGCGCAGGGACTCGTCCTCCCCTCGTCGGACCATGTGAAGGTCCGCTCCACTCCCGGGCACCGGTATGTGCCCCGGAAGTTGGAGGTGAATCGCGGCACAGTCGTCCCAAGAGTGTGACGCGGGCCGGCAAGTTCATCAGCCAGGAATGGGCCTGGCCCTTGAGCCCCATGGGGAAGAAGTTGGCCATGACACGCTCGTCTCCTCCGGCGGCCTCAATGGCCGTGGTGTAGATCTGGAGGAACTCGGCAGGGTTAACCGAGCCATCATACTTCTCCGTAAGGGCCGGCCTAAACTTGTTAGGCCAGCGCATGTTACGGAGGTCGTCAACAAAGGTCTGACAGCCGTTACCGGCCGTAGGGGGCGACAACGGCTGCGGGGCCTCGTTGGGTGCCACGGAGCTTCCCGCTTGCGGCTGGGCCATTATGGCCGCTCACCGACCGCCGAGGGGCTCCATTCGCGGGAGGGCCGCTGCGGCCGCTCGCCGTGAGGTGGCGCCTCCCGACGAGGAGGCGCAGTCCGGCGCCCGCCTTAAGCGGCGCTTGTCCTAGCGCTGCTCGATGCGGAGGCGGGCGTCGCGCCCTGCGTACAGCAAGTCCCGGGGCGGCTCCGGTTGGGCCGCCGCTGAGAGGCTCTCCTCCACCCTCGCGGCTGCCGCTGCCCTTCGGGCCCGTCGCCGGGAGGAAGAGCTTACCGCGGCGTGCGAGCCACGCGGTTGACGGCTGGAGGAAGCGAGGTCAGCGGCCAGCTGGCGCTGGGCCGTGCCTACGAGCTTTGCCATGTTGTCGAGCCACCTCTTGGCGTTGGACCCCTCGCTGGGGTGGGTGGGGGTGGCGCAAAGAGCCGCCGCTGCGGGGCACCACTCGGGAGTGCCAATCTCCAGGCGGCAATGGACGTCGCCTCGGCGGGGCTCGCCGGTACGCCCGCTAGGGCGTGGTCTGTGTCCCACGGGAGCGTTGTGGGCCTGCGGGATGCACGGGCCCCTCCGCCTCCAACCGCCTCGGCGGGGGTAGAGGATGGGGCGGGCGCAAGCGCCACCGTCGCCACCAACGGTGGCGAGGAGATGAAGATCCCTCCCCTCGAGCGGAGGTGGCGGAAGTTGGGGCCGTGCTTGCCCGCATCGACCTCTTCCGCCGCTCGTTGGCCGTGCCACGCTCGCGCGTAGCGAGCGAGCCTGACGCGGAGCGTAGGGCGCGGCCGTGGACCATGGCTGAGACGGGGAGAGAGGATTCCCGCCAAAAAATGGATGGAAAACGGGAGTTTAAACCAAAACACAGTGCGCTCCCCCTACCTGGCACGCCAGCTGTCGATGTCGTAGATCGACACGCAGGGATCCTGGGGACCCCTTTTTTTGGTTCGGCACGGGGAGCGGTGTACCCTTGATCAAACTCGTAGAAAAGATGAAGTAATGCAGATGAGGCGGGGGTTTATACAGGTTCAGGCCACCAGCGTGGTGTAATACCCTACTCATGTTTGTGTGTAGTATATGGGGCAAGTTGCCAAGAACAATGAGAATGATTCTCTCCCTTAGGTTCAGTGGTGGATGAGAGATTTCTGCGGGTTAGCTGGAGAGGTAGAACCTTCTGTTCTACCTGAGGAAGCTGAACCTATTTTCAGAACCCCTTTTATGAAGGACTTGGGTCTCCTTTTATAGAACAAGGGATCACCACAGTAGTCCTACCCTTTCTCTACTTCACTCCACGTGAGGGAGTGGTTTTTGCCTTGTCTTGTCGGAGAAGCCATTCCATTCCTACTCCTCCCTGTTTGCTGCGTCATGGAAGGCGGAAAAAGAGTGGTCGTCGTGGTAGCCATGCCGCGACGTGATGATGGTTTGCTTACCCGGTCCAACGGGACCCACTGGCCAGAGACCCACCTCGCGGGTAGGCACTGGCACAGTGCCTCCTGCGCTCGCACTCTCTCTCCCACGCAGCCGCCCAATACATTAAATGCGACTGGACAGGGCGTGAGGGGGGCGTGCGCGGAGTGGGTGCGCGGCCATACCACGGTCTTAGTCAAAGACTTTTAGCCCCCTTTGCATTATGATAGGCGAAAAGGGGTAATGATGGGTGCAACTGTCAGCCGCGCCTCACATCGCATTGAATGCGGCGAGGCAGGCGCTCAGCTGTCTTTTATTTGAGCATTAAATGGGTTGGTTGGTAGTTGGATTCGCCCCTCTCTCAGAGAGGTGCGGGGTGGAGGATGGGGGTTCGGGTGATCCCGGACCCTACCGACCAGGGGTCCGGGAGATCCCGGACCCCGCCGTTTGGGAGTATGGTGGCCTCCGGGCAGCCTCCGGGCCAGCCCCTTCAGGGGCGGCCACGTGGCCGCCCGTGGCCGAGACTCGCCTAGCCTTTCAGGGCATAACTTTGACGCTCCTTGATGGACAAGGGCGCTGTCCTTTTTCTTAAATGCCACGCCCCCGACATACCCCCGGGCCCATATCACCGACAACAAGTATTCATGTTTTATCCAGATTATCTAAAAATAAATTTTCATGTTTGTAATGAGCCCATAATAACGAGAAAAAGCATTCTAAGCATGGCTAAGCATTATAGTACCCTAGTGACATCAAAACTTATGATATATGGTGGTATAGTCATATTTTTCCTAAGGTTATGAATGAAGGATATGACATATGTGAGGTTAAGGTGATAATGCAAGTAATAGGAGTTTGTCTAACAAGTTTAAGAAGATTTTAATTTATTAATGTACAATCAACATGCAAGATTTGCAAACATTTTCAATAACCTCCAAAACATTGGTTCAATGTGATCAAAGAGAGAGGGAGGTGGGACTTGCCTTGTAATCGGAAAATGTCGAACCTAAATCGCTTCTTCACCGTTTAAGCAATTATCTATAAAAAGTACACATTATGCAAAACACCAACATATGCGAAAAATCGAAAATACTCTAAAATGCATGATTTGTGCATAGTGGATTGAAGGGTTACGCGGAAGCTACGCTAGCCGAAAACAAAATTTTTCTACCGCGCAAACCAGGAACACTTGCAAGTAAGGGCCGATAGATCGTTACCGATTGGAGTGTGCAGCGGAAACTGACCAATCGGGGCTATCCGATCCGGAACAGGTGTAGCCGATTCTCGCAAGCCGACAATGATACTCGGGGACGCCGATTCGCCAATCGCCGATTCGCGAGATGCCGTAGCCGATCCGAAGCCGATCAACAGCGCACAACGTAGCAACGCCTCTACCGGTATCCACACGTCCGGGGACAAAACGCCGTACACCCGTGTGCTAGCACACGATGCAAGGCTAGGGTTTGGCTCGAAAGTGGGGAGGGTTTCCGTGGAGATTGATCTCGGCGACTTCTGTTGCACGCGATGCAATTGACGTGCCGCAACTCTCCACCCCTCCCTCCTTTATATAGAGTTGGCCGACGGGACTAGTGGCCGATCGGGACTCTATTTTGAATCGGATCCTATCCGAATCTCACGAGTTGGCTGCCCATACGTCGTAAGCCCATAGGACTCTATCCGATCGGATCCCTATCCGATCGAGCCATATCCGAGTCCAACTCGAATGCATTCTTATCCCCTTAAGCGTGCGACCACAGCAGGTTCATGTATACTCGGTTTCGGCTATAGTCTAACTTAGCCGACCGTCGGCTCGAGTCCAACTCAGCCGACACATCCTGACGGCGCCTAGCGGCACATATTGACACCATAGTATACAAGAATATAATATCGGCTCTAAACCTGTAATGTGTACACAAATCCCTTTGCCTCACGATACCGGTTAAGCTATAGGCAAGATGTGTGCCATCCCTTCAATAGCTTAACCATTCACTCGAACCGTATTGGATTATCATGTCGTTGATTGACTCCTCAATCAACTTAGCATGGCCATGCATTTCCATAATCCATTACCTCGAGGGGCCGAGATATCTCTCCAAAGGAGGGGCAAATTCCATCTTGATCACTCACATCCCACTCCATGTTTCATAGCAAACCCGAAAACTACCTTTATAACTACCCGATTACGGAATAGCGTTTGGTAGTCCCAAAGTAGGCTACTACACATGTTGGAATCCATGGTGATCTCGGGTCTAAGGACTTTGTACCAACACTACCGAGACCAACTAATGGCACATTAATTCTGTAGTGTCTCATGGTGGGTCTATCCAACAATGTGTTCTCCAACACATATGTCCATGTTTATTGATTTGGTATCTTCATACCCATGATCTATGAGACATGATCATCAATCAATAAACATGCCGATCTTAGAATCATATTTGTTCCAACAATATGACATATGATCGAGGATCGTTTAGAAATAGATTCATACATAAAGAGTCTCATAAATAAGTCACGTACTTATTGATCAATACAAGATGTCTATTTCATGGAACCGAATAACACTTTATTCATAAATACATAAACATTGACGTGATATCCAACATCTCCATGTTGCCTCTAGGGCATATCACTAACAATCTCCCACTTGCACTAGAGTCAATCATGTAAGTATCTAATACCCGTTGCTCTTGTGTGCGCCTCATGCTTCGGCGAGGAGAGGTTTTGTCGGCGGATCGGCTATGTTGAGATCCGTGTGCACTTTGCATATCTTGACATCACCTCTGTCCACAATCTCGCGGATGAGATGATATCGCCGAAGTATGTGTTTGGACTTCTGATGTGACCTCGGCTCCTTGGCTTGCGCAATGGCTCCACTATTGTCACAATAGAGAGACATTGGACCAGTCGTACTAGTCATCACACCAAGCTCAGAAACGAATTTCTTGATCCAAAGAGCCTCGTTTGCAGCTTCCGAAGCAGCAATGTACTCGGCCTCCGTTGTAGAATCAACAACAGTATCCTGCTTGGAACTCTTCCAGCTGACTGCGCCTCCGTTCAGGCAGAACACGAACCCAGATTGCGATCTATAATCATCCTTGTCTGTTTGGAAGCTAGCATCGGTGTAACCACTTACAACGAGCTCTTCTTCACCTCCAGAGACTAGGAACATATCCTTAGTTCTTCTCAAGTACTTAAGGATATTCTTTACTGCGATCCAGTGACCTTCACCTGGATCGGCGGTATCTGCTCGTAGCACTCAAAGCGTACGAGACATGCAGGCGTGTACAAAGCATGGCATACATGATGGATCCAATTGCCGAAGCATATGGAACCATACCCATCTTATTCCGCTCATCATGTGTCTAAGGACACTGATTCTTGCTAAGATTAATGCCATGTGACATGGGCAAGAAACCTTTCTTGGAATCATGCATGTTGAACCTTTTCAACACCTTGTCAATGTATGTACTTTGGCTTAATCCAATTAGCCTCTTGGATCTATCTCTATAGATCCGAATGCCCATATATATGCCTCCCTAAGTCTTTCATGGAAAAACTATTTTTCAATGAAGACTTGACGATTCAAGCATAGGGATATCATTTCCAATCGGTAATATGTCATCCACATATAAGATTAGAAATACAATTGCGCTCCCACTGACCTTTTGTAAACACAGGCCTCTTCTTCATTTTTGATGAAACCAAACCCTTTGATTACTTCATCAAAAGAATATTCCAACTACGAGATGCTTGCTTCAATCCATAAATGGATTTACGTAGCTTGCATATCTTTCAGGTGATTACGGATCGAAAAAACCCGAGGTTGTATCATGTATATATCCTCGCTTAGGTTTCCATTTAGGAAAGCCGTTTTGACATCCATCGCCATATCTCATATTCGAAATATGCAGCAATCGCTAGGATAATCCGAATAGATTTAAGCATTGCGACGGGCGAGAAGGTTTCATCATAATCAACTCCTTGAATCTGTTTAAAACCTTTCGCCACCAATCGCGCCTTATAGATGTGAACATTTCCATCCAATATCGGCCTTTTCTTAAAAACCCATTTACACTCAATGGTTTTGACATCATCAGTGGATCAACCAAGTTCCAAACTTGATTGTCGTACATGGATTCTATTTCGGATTTCATGGCTCCAAGCCACTTATTGGAATCGGGTCCCACCATCGCTTCCTCATAGGTCTTAGGTTCATCGTTGTCCAACAACAATATATCACGTTGTTCCTTTGTGTACTGTCGGGCGCACGACGTGATCTTTCGACCTCCGTGGGGCTTTGGTGTATCTACAACGGTGGCGCAACACTTTGTTCCTCTGTTGTGGTTACGTGTCGCGAAACGTTTTCTAGTGTTTCTTGAACTTCTTCAAGATGCACCTGCTCCCACTAACCCTTCTTGAAAGAAACTCTTTCTCCAAGAAGACACCATGTCGGGCGACAAACACTTTGCCTTGTTCCCGATTATAAAAGTAATATCCCTTAGTTTCGTTAGGATATCCCACAAAGAAGCACTTGTCGATTCGGGTGTGAGCTTGTCGGATTGTAAACGTTTTACATAAGCCTCACATCCCCAAATTTTGAGAAAAGACAAACTAGGGGTTGCCTGTCCATATCTCATATGGTGTCTTTTCAACCGACTTAGATGGAACTCTATTTAGTGTGAGCGTAGGCTGTTTCAAGAGCATATCCCCGGAAGGATAACGGAAGATCACTTTGGCTCATCATCGACCGCACCATGTCCAACAAGGTGCGATTTCTCCGTTCGGACACTCCGTTCCATTGTGGAGTTCTGGCGGAGTCAGCGTGGAACAATTCCACAATTTTCGATGATTACCAAACTCTTGACTCAAGTATTCCCCTCCACGATCGATCGTAGAAACTTGATTGTTTTCCCTAAATGATTACATACTTCATTCGGAATTCTTTGAACTTTTCAAAGGATTCGGACTTATGCCTCATTAAGTAGATATAGCCATATCTACTAAAGTCATCGTAAAGGTAATGAAGTGCGATAACCACCTCGGCCATTGAGCTCATTGGTCCACATACATCGGTATGTACGAGTGCCAACAAGTCACTTGCTCTCTCACTGTGCCCCGTGAAAGGTGCCTTTGTCATCTTACCAAGTAAACAAGACTCACATGTCTCAAATGATTCAAAATCAAAAGAGTGAAGCAATCCATCCTTATGGAGCTTCTCCATGCGTTTCTTATTTATATGGCCTAAGCGACAATGCCGGATAAACGTGGGGTTTATATCATTAGAGAGTTGCCTTTACGTATTAATGTTATAGATGGGAGACGCTTCAAGATTCAAAACGTATAATCCATTCACCAATGGAGCATGAAAATAGAACATATCTCGAGATATATTGAACAACCATTGTCCATTGATCTAAAATCATATCCTTCCGCTTGCAAACATGAAGCGGAAATAACGTTTTGACATAGTGTTGGAACACAATAACAATTATTCAATTCCAAAACTAATCCTGAAGGTAGATGAAGTGGTCTGTGCCGACAAAGCGCAGCAACGCTTGCTCCATTGCCGACGCGCGGTTCACCTCGCCCCTTCTCAATCCTCTACTTCTTCTCATTCCGCAACGATTTGCAAATATGAGCTACGATCCGGTATCAAATACCCAAGAGTCGGTAGGTGAAGTAGCAAGATTAATGTCTATAACATTAATACCGAAGCGAAGTCGTACTTTGCTTCTTTTTGAGATCCTCCATGTACTTCTTGCGGTTCCTCTTCCAATGGCTGTCTCCTTGCAATAGAAGCAAACGGCATCGATGCCGCCGACCCCTTTCTTGCCCTTCTTTGCATTGGAGGCACTCGCGATCTCATCGGGAGTTAACTTCCTCTTGGTGCAAAGTTTCTTGACAGTGGTTTGCGCTTTGCCTTCTGCATCATCATCACATGATGACCGTTTTTGGATACTCTCCTCAGTGTCTTTAGCATCCCATGCAATTCAGCCAAGGTTCTATCCATATTGTTCATGTGATAATTCAATATGAATGGCTCGAAGCTCGGAGGGAGCGACTAGGAGAATCACATCGGTAGCCAACTCTTGGCTAAGGGGAAAACCTAGTTTTCCGGACTCTCGATATAGCCAATCATCTTTATCACATGCGGGTGACGGGATTCCCCTCAACAAGCACCTCGCAAACAAGGACTTTGAGGTGTTGAACCTCTCGAGCTTGGTTCTCAAACATGCCACGCAGTCCTTGAATAATAGTGTGAGCATCGCTGCTCTCATATTGCTTCGAAGCTCGGGGGACATTGTAGCAAGCATGAGACAGACTTATATCTAGGGCATCATTAGTGTGCTTCTCATAAGCCTCCGTGCGGTTGCGGTGGCATTAGTTGGCAAATCCTCGGGATAGGGTACTTCAAGAACGTACTCCTTACGCTCTTGCTTGAGAACAATTCTCAAGTTGCGATACCAATCCATAAAGTTTGTTCCATTTAATTTTTCCTTTTCGAGAATAGATCGCAAATTAAAGGTCTGGTGTAGTATTAGCCGCCATTTATTCTACAACAGAGAAAAAGCAAAGTTTAGCACAATGTTTATGCTATGTCTATTGTTAAACAATTTAACATTAGACTCCCATTACGTATTTTCCACCTTCCCTCTAGGTTACGTATTGGGTCAAGATCCACATGTTAATTAATTTTCTAGTGAGCTTTGGCATCACGCTAGAAAATTAGTAACATCGATAAGCAACACCTTGCTAATCACATCTCTATGTGACTCTTGTTGTTGGTGTGGCATCTCCATGCCCGGCGCCAACCTATGCCCCAAGGCCCAAAACTGTTTTGATAGCCTTGTTAAGTAAACCAAATGCTCCTACATGTATATGTCGACATATACCCCTCGTGTTATGATAGAGAATGGCACTCTGCTTTGGCGGACCCACGATTGACAAGCATAACGGTGGCGGGTGCAACATTTGGAAGGGCATCATTACTACTTAATTTTGAGAGGATGCTATCCTATCAAACAAACATATCAAACAAACATATCACATATGAAAGCAAGAAGAATAGCATATAGTGAAATAGTATGGCCCCCTTCACATGGTGATCTCCATCTCCATGCCGGTGTCGAGGATCTCCATCTTCATGCACCATCTACCAAGTGTCGAATGCTTGATATCTTCAAACTAAGCTACTACTATAGAAGCTCTAATTGAAGATTACATCGACTCGCAGTCGTGAAAGAATATTACAAGCATTGCACGTATGAAAGAATATTACAGGATTGCACATATGAAAGAATATTACATGCATCACATGCATCTCATACATACAATAGGGCCATACCATCTCAAAGCATTCTCTGCAAAAACAAGTTAGGCGTAGAAACGTTTTCTACCTATCGCAGAGATACGGCATCGAGACGACCTATAAGGGGGTACGCAGACGGCTTGGGCAGCGCCGACACCACACGAAATTCATAGATCCAATCTATGAAATCGCTTACGGAAACCATATCGGCATAATCATATTATGCCGTCCCGATACACTATCAAGGGAGATGGTTTGCGTAGGCGCAAGCAGCAACAAAGTCGGACTACGAGATAGCTTCGGTATAATCACATTATACCGTTCCGATACACTATCAAGGAACGCTATCTCGAACCCAACTCAAATCGAGTTATTTGGAAATTGCTTCGACGTAATCACATTACGTCGTTCCGATACACTATCAAGGAACGCAATTACCATCTACTCTCCTCAACAGATCCCGTAAAACCGATTGATCTAATCAACCCATGCGCAAAACTTGTTCCGATCCAATCTAAAACCCGAACTAAGCAAGATTAGCTCGATACCACGAAGGGTTACGCGGAGGCTATGCTAGCCGAAAACAAAAACTTTACCGCGCAAACCAGGAACACTTGCAAGTAAGGGCCGATAGATCGTTACTGATTGGAGTAGAGTGCGGCGGAATAGCCAATCGGGGCAATCCGATCCGGAACAGTGTAGCCGATTCCGGAGACAGCCGATTCGCCAATCGCCGATTCGAGTCGTCCGGCCGTGTTCTCACGCCTCGCTCCGTGCGCCGACCGCAGCCGATTCCACCACGCCGATCGCTCCGATTGCGGCCGATCCGAAGCCGATCAACAACGCGCAACGTAGCAGCGCCTCTACCGGTATCCACACGTCCGGGGACGAACGCCGTACACCGTGTGCTAGCACGCGATGCAAGGCTAGGGTTTGGCTCGGAAGTGGGGAGGGTTTCCGTGGAGATTGATCTCGGCGACTTACGTTGCACGCGATGCAATTAACGTCTATTCGGCTCTCCACCCCTCCCTCCTTTATATAGAGTTGGCCGGCGGGACTAGTGGCCGATTAGGACTCTATTTTGAATCGGATCTCATCCGTATCTCATAGAGTTGGCCGCCCATACGTCGTAAGCCCATAGGACTCTATCCGATCGGATCCCTATCCGATCGAGCCGTATCCGAGTCCAACTCAAATATCTATTCTATCCCCTTAAGAGTGCGACCACAGTAGGTTCGGAGGTATACTCGGTTTCGGCTATAGTCTAACTTAGCCGATCGTCGGCTCGAGTCCAACTCGGCAGCATGTCAATGCGGCGCCTAGCAAACATATTGACACCATAGTATACAAGAATATAATATCGGCTCGAACCTGTAATGTGTACACAAATCCCTTTGCCTCACGATACCGGTTAAGCTATAGGCAAGATGTGTGCCATCCCTTCAATAGCTTAACCATTCACTCGAACCGTATTGGATTATCGTCATGTTGATTGACTCCTCAATCAACTTAGCAAGGCCATGCATTTCCACAATCCATTACCTCGAGGGCCCAGAGATATCTCTCCAAAGGAGGGGCAAATTCCATCTTGATCACTCACATCCCACTCCATGTTTCATAGCAAACCCGAAAACTACCTTTATAACTATCCGATTACGGAATAGCGTTTGGTAGTCCCAAAGTAGGCTACTACACATGTTGGAATCCATGGTGATCTCGGGTCTAAGGACTTTGTACCAACACTACCTGAGACCAACTAATGACACATTAATTCTGTAGTGTCTCATGGTGGGTCTATCCAACAATGTGTTCTCTAACACATATGTCCATGTTTATTGATTTGGTATCTCCATACCCATGATCTATGAGACATGATCATCAATCAATAAACATGCCGATCTTAGAATCATACTTGTTCCAACAATATGACATATGATCAAGGATCGTTTAGAAATAGATTCATACATATCGAGTCTCATAAATAAGTCACGTACTTATTGATCAATACAAGATGTCTATTTCATGGGCCGAATAACACTTTATTCATTTATACATAAACATTGACGTGATATCCAACATCTCCATGTTGCCTCTAGGGCATATCACTAACAAGATCACCATGGATTCCAACATGTGTAGTAGCCTACTTTGGGACTACCAAACGCTATTTCGTAACTGGGTAGTTATAAAGGTAGTTTTCGGGTTTGCTATGAAACATGGAGTGGGATGTGAGTGATCAAGATGGAATTTGCCCCTCCATTGGAGAGATATCTCTGGGCCCCTCGAGGTAATGGATTATGGAAATGCATGGCCATGCTAAGTTGATTGAGGAGTCAATCAATAGACAGATAATCTAATACGGTTCGAGTGAATGGTTAAGCTATTGAAGGGATGGCACACATCTTGCCTATAGCTTAACCGGTATCGTGAGGCAAAGGGATTTGTGTACACATTACAGGTTCGAGCCGATATTATTCTTGTATACTATGGTGTCAATATGTGCTTTGCTAGGCGCCGTGTTGACTGGTCGGCTGAGTTGGACTCGAGCCACGATCGGCTAAGTTAGACTATAGCCGAAATTGAGTATACCTGAACCTACACGGTCGCACGCTTAAGGATAGAATAGATATTCGAGTTGGACTCGGATACGGCTCGATCGATAGGGATCCGATCGGATAGAGTCCTATGGGCTTACGACGTGTGGCGGCCAACTCTATGAGATACGGATGAGATCCGATTCAAAATAGAGTCCTGATCGGCCACTAGTCCAAGTCGGCCAACTCTATATAAAGGGGCGAGGGTGGAGAGTTTCGTATCGCGTTGAACCGAATCCGCAACAAAAGTCGCCGAGATCAATCTCCACGGAAACCCTCCCCACTTTCGAGCCAAACCCTAGCCTTGCATCGCGTGCTAGCACACGGGTGTACGGCGTTTGTCCCCGGACGTGTGGATACCGGTAGAGCGCTCCTACGTTGCGCGCCGTTGATCGGCTTCGGATCGGCATCGGTCGCGCATCGGAGCAAGGCGCAAGAACGTGACCGGGCGTCTCCGGAATCGAGTGTCGGCTTGCGGGAATCGGCTACACAGTTCCAGATCGGATAGCCCTGATTGGCTATTTCCGCTGCATACTCCAATCGGTAACGATCTATCGGCCCTTACTTTCAAGTGTTCCTAGTTTGCGCGGTAGAAAAATTTTTGTTTTCGGCTAGCGTAGCTTCCGCGTAACCCTTCAGGTAGAACCTTGGAACCTTTGCTGGTGCCTTAACAACAATTCGCGTGGTGAAGGTTTCAGATATTGACGACAACTGTTATCCTTCGTCTTACAACACCTTTTGGATGGATTTATCCATGTTGTGCTGATGCTGGGGCAGCTTGCGGAGTAAGGGTGTTACAAATAGTGCGGGTGCCTTGAGGATGTTGGCGCTTGGGCACTAGACAACCTTTAGATAGATGACCTATTTCTCCACAGTTGAAGCAACGACGGGCTTTTTTTGCTGGTCTTGAAAGTGGACATTTATTGAAATAGTGTCCTGGCTTGCGACAGTTGAAACAAATTAGACCCAATAGATCACGATGTGCACCCTTCAGTGCAGGGCTCGGAACTAGAACTGAAATGTGCACCGATTCGAGAGCCTTGTTTTCCACGCCTCTTTTACGTGGTGGTCTTCACTAAGGTTGGAGCTGGTTGATGATCGGGAGCATCATCACCATTAATAGTACCAATCATGAGTTGACTGATAGGCTATTGGGATGTCCTTTTGTCTTCCTTGTCCTTGACTAGGACCAAATTCAGTTAACATTTCCTAGGCACGTGATCTGTGCCCTCGCACAAGAAACAGGTGACCTTGCTCGTGGGGCATTCATCTTGCGTATGGGTGTCCTCACCACAAAGGCAGGTGTGGATGCACATGCTCGCAGTGTGTCCAACTTCTCCACAATGAGTACATGCTTTGAGCTCCCTTTCTTTGCCTTCAAAGATCGCTTCGTCATCATCATCAGAGGATACCTCTTCCGATTCATCATCTTCTAGGTTGGACGGACCATATAGCCTGAGGTGCTAGGTTAGCTGACGTGCACCATGGAAAGTATTTCCTCTCAGGCATCGGGGAATCGTCTCAGCATTTTTGGGAGTAAACTCTGTGGCATTTACGATCATATGGCTGGCACATCCTTCATTCCATACTCGTGTCTTTCTCTTCTTAGGGTTGGATAGTGGTGTATCAGATTTTTGGTTGATTATTTGACCAGAATCTTTCTTCCTTCTTGGGCACTATAGCTCATCTTCGATCGGTGTCCTGGCGTACACGTCCCATGGACTGTTCATGGCATCATGACCTTGCTCATTGTAACCATAGCAGTGGTCATGTGTTTCCTTCCACATGATGGCGGGGTTGGTGCCATCATCTCCTGGAAACTTGACGGTATGCTGGCAGGTGTCACTAGGGCTTGCATCAAAATGTACTGGCGTTGCTCTTGATATTGACCCTGAACTTGCATCTGCTGCTGCTGATATTGCCTTGGCATTAGCTGAATCATCGTGGCCACTAACCTGCGTCGATTGGCCACTACACGGGCGAGAGTTGGGTCCCTAGGAGATGGAGGTGGAATACTCGTAGTGTTTCTCTAAGTTGACCCATGGGACGGTTGGTGTCTTGATCCACAAACATTGCCCTTGGCTTTACCCATCTGTTGCAGGTGGAGAAAGGAGAGGATGAGGAAAAATGGGTTATACTAAAGGCAAGACGTTAACCCGCTTGACTACTGATCTGATGTGAGTGTACTTTTGTTGTTCAAGTTGATTAGGCAAACAACCTAGTATGGCCACATCCCCACCACTGATGTAGATCATACACCTGCACATGCAAACAACACACATTCTAGCAGCTGACGACACTACTCTTTCGGGAAGGATTGGGTTTAGGTATGATCCGGGAAGACTTCATTTGATCCTCGAGATGCATTGACTCTGGACTGCTTGGCTTGATCTTCTTGTTTGAAGCATGAGGCTTGACTTGACTCCAATGAAGGCTTCCAGTTGGTGCTCCAAGCTTAACAGCTAGAGAGTTGGAGAGCAAAGAGAGAAATTTTGACAAATAGGGAAGAGACTTTTTCACAAATAGGGTTTTAAGAAAACTTGTCCTTAGGGTTTGACTATTTGGCTCAACCTACAGTCGAGTTGGTTTTGATACCAACTTGTCATGCCCGGAAATTTATCCCAAATTTTTAGACTATTTTGTGTATTAAATCCCTATCCAGGAATCAACCAGGGTACACAAAATGACAAATTAATATACAGACCCAAACATAAAATAAAGCATATAAATACTTACTGAAGAGGCACTTAGTCCTCGCACTCGAAGGAAAAAAGTAGCTGAAAGGAAGGACGATCCTAGCGGGACTTTAGCTCCACTCCACAGACAAACTCAACTAGGGTCTAAGCCTTGGTCCTCTAACTCCGTTATCAACTCAGAAGCACTAAACTTCTGAAAGGGGGAAAAATTACAAGGCTGAATACAACCACCGTACTCAACAAGCCATGCCGGGAGAATGCAAATAATGCAAGGGGGTACAAAGGATTCATATATAAGACTATTTTGCAGAAAACTAGCATTTTATGTATTTAAATATTTTAAGGCATTTCAATAAAATGCGAGCCTATCTCTAGTCAAATTATTATCAAGCCGCGCTTCAACGCGATCTTGCCTTAACTAAAGCCAACATATGCTAACTCCAATTCTTTCAATTTTAAACATAATTAAATTCTAACTTGGGTACATTTCTCGGCTTGCCCATAACTGAGGGCGCGGTTATTCGAATCGATTAAACTCTGATCAGAGGTGTACATCTTCACCCACTAGACATATCTTCCTCACATGTGGCGACGTGCCACATGCCACCATGGCATACGGACGGAAGCCATGACATAACTCATCACTTAATTTTGCCCTAAATAAAGAAGACCGACATAGACTCCCTCCGTCAGGTGCCCTGGGTCGACCAGACAGTCCATGCCCCTAGCATCTCGAACTCGTTCTGAGCCTTCACTTGTCAGAGACGTCAGCCCTAGCTAGGACCTCATTCGCACCTATCCATGTCTTTTTTGTTCATGACTGCACTAGACGACGTGTTAAGCCTTACCCATTAGACAGGTGGTAGTACGGAATATGCTTTGCAATAGAGGCCCAAAGACCGGTCCTTATGACGGCCAAGGTGCGATTAACAAAACCAAGCACCCCATGCCAAACCAAAAATATGTTTGGGGAATTTTGAAGAAGACATTTATTGTCATAACTAAACAATCAAAATTTCCATTATTCACAAGTTAATCCATAGTCTAATTATTGGAAGCATCCAATTGTTTCTATTTAAGCAGAGCTAAGATTATTCCTAAATTTTACTAGTAAGTACCATATATAAAAGTGCTGACTTGTTTTTTTGCCTAGGGTTACCAAGGTTAAATATATACGAATAAGACTATAATAAGGAGAATCGTTACGGCTAAATTAAACAATGTTAAGCGTGGGAATTTAATAAAGCGAAATGTAATAATTGAAATAAACATAATTTTGTAAATTGGGACATCAATATGATCAAAATGACACGACTTGCCTTGCTCGCTACCAAAGTCTTCAGGGTCGACCTCGAGGTAGAGCGACTCTTCCAAATCTGCAACACCAACGCGATGAACACAAAGGAAAAAGGCCAAAAGAAAAATGAAAACCATATAATATATAGAAACAAAGCACAAAAATGGGTTCTACACTGTTTAAGGAAAATTTAGCATTTTGAACGGGTCGATTTTGAGTTCAAACGGTCAAGATATGGACATTTGAATTTTAGGTGTCGTTTGAATGGTGATTTACTAGTTTCGTGAATTATTTTTGCAAAAACTAACTACTGCTGCTGCTGCTATCAGAGAGAGACAGAACAGGGACAGAGAGGCAGGAGGGAGATGGCAGTGAGGAGGGAGAGGGATGATAGATGGTGGTGGCAAGGCTCACGGGAGCAGCGAGGACAACAAGGAGACAACGACGATGAGCTCTACCATGAGGAAGAGGCAGTGGTCTGGCTTGAACTGTCGTCGGCGGCGCAACAAGAACAAATGGCACTACGGCCGGGAGAGAGGGAGAGGAGGGAGGGCGACGCGGGGGAGAGACGAGGGGGCTGGGGCATCGTTTTATAGGCCATGGGGAGGGGGAGGGACGCTGGGGAGAGGAGGGGAACAGCCGGGAAGGGAGAGGAACGGCGCCGGCCATTGTGGAGCTCGCCATTGATGAAACAAAATAAAAATCCACCACAAATTAATGCGGGATTGGGTGGGGATTTATGGGGGAAATGGAGAGGATGAGGTGGGTATTAATTCCCATCAATAAATTTTGGATTTTGGCAAGGGATTCGACGGGATTTGCAAAGGGAAAAAACGAACTACATCTTGGGATGAACAGGGCTTGCTGGCTGGAGGAAGAAGACCGTACTGTAGCACAGGAAGGTAAAGTAGACTTTTTTCTTCCAAACATCTTTGAATTTTTATAAATACTTCCAATCTTGAAAATGGATGGACACTAAAAGTATTTAATAAAAATATAACCAAATCATTTACTGATTAATGTATTTATTTAAATAATTACTCAAATGCTCTTTGTATTATTAAATTAATATTTGAGCTCTGAAAAATCCGAGAAAATTTCAGAGCGTACTTTAGAGCATGGAGGATATTTAAAAAAATTTCCAGCAACAATTTTTAAAGGAAATGTTTATTTCCTTATTAATTTCACTTGATTAATTTTCTTTAAATTTTATTTGAGTTATAGAAACTGAATTATTTAATGACTTTTAATCTCGAACGAAAATCGGGGCGTGACATGCGCTCGTCTCCTTAAAGAAGGCTTTAGTCATCGGGTTGATAGGAACCTTATTTTTAGGACTCCATGGCTTAAAATGAATCTTCACCTCCGCTGCTACGATCTCATCAACCGCCTCGAGAGTGCGGTCGTACACCCTTTTCTTTAGGGCGAGGAACCTTGGCGCGTTAAGTCTTGGCTTCTTTGTTTGATTCATTGACCTTGACGACGCGGGACGAGTTGGGCATGACTTGGCAGTTGGTGGAGTTGTAGGTGCTCGCGGAGGAGTAGGCGCTCACGGAGGAGTCGGTGCTCGGGGAGGAGATGGAGGAGGCGGAGGAGACCGTGCAGGCGGAGGAGATGGAGGAATGGAAGCCGCTTCTCGCCCGGGGAACACGATGAAGGGCTTTCACCATAGTATACTTGTGTGGGCTGTATACCATAGTTTTGTCTCTCCATCTCCTCCGAGGATATCTAGTTCGAGATCTTCAAAGCCCATTCCACCTGCTCAATTTTAACCTTTGAATACCTTGGTGGAATCGGCCTGTAGTGATAAGTCCCGTCTCGTTCCACGGGTATTGCCATGCCCGACGCCACCTTCACGAGAAGAGAGGTTATTTATTAGTAATCAACCTATGCACCAACATGGTGGCAATGTACAAGTCATATATCATAAAACTTCAAGCATACCTTGATTGAAGGGAATATGCAGCTCACAAGGTGTCCGCCGCATGATCTCATCGACAGGGCATGAGGGTTCGTCTTTAGCTTCATTGTCCTGTTCTGGTACTGAGCTTGTAGATGCGCAGCTGCTATGCTTGCCTGAGGGGCTCACCATGACAGGTGGAATTTTTGGTTGGGTCTACTAGCTCCACTGTTTGGCTAGCGTTGGTCCACCTGTTTGGACACCTCCTCTTGCATCCTCAGCTTGTGGGTCGCGAGCCTATACTTGAGATCTGATAGCTTCACCAACGTATCTCGCTTGCTTGTCATGCAACTCCTATACGTTTTGATGTCCTCTTAGAGTCCATATTTCTAGGGAACGATGCCTTTTCCTCGCATTCATCCTGGACGCTCAGGGTTCTGTAGTGTGAGTATAAGCTCGTCCTTCTCTTTGTCGGGCTAGAATGTGCTCAAGGTAGAGGCCTCTAATGCATCCTTCAATCGGCTGGCGGCTTCGCGAATCACATCGCTGAATATCAGGGAGCTATCTCCAGGATTGAGTGCTTCACGTGAGCGTAGTACCAATGCTTCAATCGATCCAGCCAATCAGCTATGGCCGAAACAATACCTCTTGCTATCAGGTCGACTTCAATTCGCTCCCACCTCGGCACTTCCTTGTTATAGCCACATGACCCTAGACGTTGATGGTACTGCTTCTTAGCAGCATTTGATTTATTTTTCTCTATCAGTGCTTGCACTTGCTCTCCTATCTTCTATTCGACAAATGCATCCAAATGATCACTAAGCTTGGGGAATTTGTATCCTAGTCCGGTGTCTGGACCTTCAGGATGTATCTCTTGTACAATTCCTTCTTGTAGTTCCTGAATAGTTCGGTCATCTTCTTTACTATCCATTCCTTCACTTTGGCCTGTTCTGCCTCAGGGATCGTGAAGGTTTCGAGCATTGTCGTCCACAACATCTCGTTCTCCGTATCTGGGAGATAACTTTGGGAATCCCCTCCTATCCTAGTTCGGCGCCGTTCACCTTGCCGATGGGCACATGATCCCTCACGACCCATCCGTTGTGTGCCACAAACTTCCTTGCAAGCATCGCGGGGCACATGGTTGACCGTCCCGTGCCACTTTAGTTATAATATGTCAACCTCAATCTTTTTGGTGACACCGTGTTGTCCACGTGCCCTCTTCTCTCCAACGGCGGTGTGCCCTCATTCCCCTCATTGTTCCCCTCCTCGTTAAGGTTCTGGTTGGGATCTTCGTTCCCCTGCTCATCTATCTAATATTGGCTGCTCCCCACTACGATCTCATCGAAGATTATCTGTTCATCGGTGCAATCTGCCATTTGTTAGCTTTGCTTGGAGGACTTGGGACCACTTAAGCTTGAGCGACGACGACGGTCAGCACCTGGACCAAGTAATTCTGACAAGGAAAAAAATGTTTAGTTAAAACATGTACAATGGTCCTAACTCTAAATTCTCAATGCATATATACATCGTTATGTGAGAGATATTGACTCAGAATATTGGGTGAAAACAACCAAACAAACTTTGTCTTGATTCCCAATGCATAGGAGTAAAGACAAAATTTTGTTCTGATTCCCAATACATAGGAGTCAGGACAAAATTTATTTTTTTACTCCCAATGCATAGGAGTCAAGACAAAGATTGTTTTGGAAATTTGTTTTCAACCAATATCTTGAACCTCTACATCCTTGTAACGAGCGAACGAACGACCGAACGAATAAAATTGTTCGGTCGTTCTATCATTCATGTCCGTTCGATCGTGAAAGTTGTTCTATCGTTCGTTCATGTTCATTCTATCGTTCTCATTCATTTGTAAATAATAAAACATCGTATATATATATGCAAAATATATCTAATTACTGATTTTTGGAAACAATAAAAAATTTTGGGAAACAATTTTAAACTTTTTCATTTCAAATCTAAAATAAAAGTAAAACATAATATGTGTTTCCATTTGCATAAATATATTAAGTGTCGATGGATGGGTCGGCAGTCTTTCGAGGGGGCTACCCAAGGAGGTGAAAGAGTGGTCGGGAATCGTCTCTCGAAAGGGCGTGATGGTCCGCTCAAGAAAGAAAATAAGCCAGAGAGATTTTTAGATAGGTTTGGCCCTCCTGGAGGATCAGAAGCCCACATCCTGTGTTCTTTGTTAGGGTGGTGTATGGAACAGAGTACAATGGATGTGAGTTCTTCGGGTTCTAGAGATTAGACCTAGCACCCAAAGAATCGATCCCCCTCCCCCACGGTCTTACTCTCCCTTTTATAGGTCAAGGTGGCAGTTACAAGCGGACTTGGGGGCCAAGAAAGCTAAGACTAAAAGCTCAAAAGCAAGCAAAAAGAATATCTGAAAAGTACAGAGAAATCCCCCCGGGTGTTGCGCTCTATGGGTACTATGCGCTCCACCTTGCCTTGGGATCCGCTCTCCGCAAGTACCTCCTGCACAGTCTTGTTGGTTGATGTCATCTTTTGTCAGGTTGTCTCCTCCTTATATTTTTTGCAATCCTTACGAAGCAAACCTCCTACCCCGAGGCGATCGGAGGTCGGGCTGATGAGCCGTAGTCGGGACACGACGCCAGTCGGGTCAATCGGGGAGTCGGGGCTCTGATCCAAGGAAGAGGTCGAGCATCGATCTCCCCCAAGGACTACCGGTCCGACTTCAATCATCTTACTGCTCTCCATGGGCTACCCCGAGGTGATACCCCAGCGGCGGCCCGAGAGCCTAGGGGTGAATAGAATATTTGCCCTTTGGGTTTAATTTCTTCATGGTCGAGTCTCAAAGCCAGTTCTTGGGGTTTTTGATCATGCTTTGGCAGGTGCACCGCCTAGGTGCACGTGCTAGGTGCAGCCCCCGAGCCTGGGGCCAGATGGTACATCTGGGCCTAGTGTCAAGATTTTTCCTAGCTGGGATCATGGGCAAAGTCTTCATGATACTTAAGAATTATTTGGCAGGTGCACCGCCCTGGTGCACCTGCCAGGTGCAGCCCCTAAGCCTAGAAATGGAAGAAATCTTTGGAGTCGATTGGGACAAGATCCTCCATCTTCCTCTCCCTTCATCTCTTCCCATGAAACACTCGAGGCACTGGAGGTTCTTGTGGCCGAGGGGTGAGCCCCACCAGTCGGGAGCGACAAGGAAGTGGGCACCTCCGAGGGGGAAAGGGCGATCACCCTGCCTTGGAGGATGGGCCGGGGACCGAACCAATCCTCCGTGGTGGGGCGAAAAGGGCGAAAGAGTTCGATCAAACTCTACGTCGCCTGCACGACCTTTTCCAGGTAGGTCCCCGAGTCCCTTATCCGAGTCCTCGCTTCATTTCTTGCCCGACCACCATCTCCTTCCCCTATATATATATATATATATATATATATATATATATATATATATATATATATTACATTCGGTCTCGAACCTGCAGGAGGCCGTTCGCCCGTCACCATCGTTGGAGGCCAAAATCCGAGAGCCGGAGGCAAAACTAGATGCAGCCTACCAGCGTAAGTCTTTTGACCCCCTTCCGGGGGCACAGCCAAGGTCGCCAAGTAACCCTTCATGTTGCACATGTTCCGAGAGACTTGAGGTGGCTGCCAGGGACGCCGAGTTGTGGGCCTACAAGGTGGTGGCACAGCGGGAGGGCGCGGAGAAACTTCTCAGCGTCTCAGATGCTGCACTCAAAGAAGCCAGGGCAAGGTTGGCGAGATCCGAGGTAGGAAAAGCCGAGGTCAAGGAGAAGCTGGCCTCCAAAGCTGCACCCAACGCCGAGGTCAAGGCGGCGCTGGAATCGACGAAGAGGGCGAAGAAGAATGTCGAGAGTATTTGTCAGTACTGACCAATCTCTGATACCCTTCAATTCTTCATCTTCATCGGTGTTGACCGAATTTCTCCCGTTCAGGCCACTTGTTGAAGATCCGAAGGAAGATCCACGACGTCAAGGCACGCTCCGATGTAGCTAACACCAGGTGGGAAAAGTATCGGGAGGCGTCCCGAGCTCTCCTTGTTGACCGGCATCGAGGTGGCGCTTGCTGACGAATCCAAGGACGCCTTCATGGAGCAGATTCTCGAGGGACCGAAGTGCATTCAGGACATCATCTGGCTATTGACAAAGTCGGCGACTACGCACATCCTCGGCGTAGTGCACAAATGGTATCCTCATGGCAAGATCGAGGTGGTCTCCAATGGCTGGCCGGCTGACGTTTCGGAGTCCGAGGTCCCAAGTATCTACACCGACGTTGAGCCGATAGCCGGAAAGATTGTTTCTAAGATGCAGTTTTGATTACATATCCAAGTCCCTAGGAAATAGTTGACAAGGGGTGTTAGTCTCATTCCACGAGTTGTGAAGTTGACACTTGTTATGAAAATGCTTTTTAACTTCTACTCATGGAAGGAGATCAAACTTTAGCTTTGCGAAGAAAGCTTTTAGTTGTAAGTTCTATTCGCTGTGTGTCTAACCATCGCGTTGTAGAAGGTTGGGGCCTCAACAGATCGGGTCCGAGGGATTCGCAAGTCAAGCTCAGAAAACTTAGCAGTTTACGCAACGAATAGGCTAGCAGAGATATTAAGAGGTAGACGGCGGAGTCTCCCAAGCTCTTATGCACAATGCAATGCTAATCCATGAGGCAGGGAGCGTGCCCTTTCATCGAAGAGCGTCGAGGGGGACTGTCATGTTTAGGCAGATAGACTGTGCATGAGTCCTCGAGGGGGCTGCCGGGCCACCGAGTAGCTGGAGCGCACTCAATGGGCTTCCTTCCGAGGAACCTCAACCATAGCTGGTCGGGGACGTGTAGCTTAGGGTAGACCATAAGCGTAGCGAAGAAGTTATTGAGTGTGTGTAGGCTGCCCAGGAGTTCAGGAGAAAGATGAAAATGAAGAACGAGAAACAATTGAAGGCATGACCCCTGCAAAACATAAATCCTTTAAAGGAAGAGTTAAGTTTACAATACTTATCTGTGGAAGAGCTGAATCAGCGCAAGCGCTACTTGCTCCATGTGTTTGGCATCTCCTTTCCACCAACAAAGTCAGCGGAGAAGAGAAGCTGCCATCACATCACTCGGATCGATGAAGACGAGCCCCTAACTGGTGCGCCAACTATAGACGGATGGGTCGGCAGTCCTTCGATGGGGCTACCCAAGGAGATGAAAGAGTGATCGGGAATTGTCTCTCAAAAGGGCATGATGGTCCGCTCAAGAATGAAAATGAACCAGAGAGATTTTTAGACAAGTTTGGCCCTCCCGGAGGATAACAAACCTATGTCATGTGTTCTTTGTTGGGATGGTGTATGGAACAGAGTACAATGGATGTGAGTTCTTTGGGTTATAGAGATTAGACCTAGCTCCCAAAGAATCGATCCTCCTCGCGGTCCCGCCCTCCCTTTTATAGGTCAAGGGCGGAGTTACAAGCGGACTTGGGGTCCAAGAAAGCTAAGACTAGAAGCTCAAAAGCAAGCACGAAGAGTATATGAAAAGTACATAGAAACTCCCGGGTCCTGCTCGTGGGTAGTATGCGCTCCACCTTGCCTTGGGATCCGCTCTTCGTAGGTACCTCCTGTGCAGTCTTGTCGGTTGATGTCAACTTCTGTCAGGTTGTCTCCTCCTTATCTTTTCTCGCGATCCTTACGATGCAAGCCTCCTACCACGAGGGATCGGAGGTCGTGTTGATGAGTCGTAGTTGGGACGCGACACTAAGTCGGGTTAGTCCGGGGGGTCGGGGCTTCCGACCCTAGGAAGAGGTTGGGCATCTGATCTCCCCTCGAGGACTACAGGTCTGACTTCTGCTGTCGTTAATTATGCTCTGTGGGCTACCTCGGGGTGATACCCTCCACATTAAGTGTAACATGAATCTTTTGTGTTTTTAGATTTTAAATACATCTCATAAATAGGTCTCATGAGCATTTATTAAATACTAGAAGCAATAATTTAAGTGAAGAATCTAATTTCAAAACTCCCGATGCATATATGTACATCGTTATGTGAGAGATAGTGACTCAGAATATTGGGTGAAAACAACCGAAGAAACTTTGTCTTGATTCCCAATGCATAGGAGTCAAGACAAAATTTTGTTTTTGACTCCCAATGCATAGGAGTCAAGACAAAGTTTGTTTTGCAATTTTGTTTTCAGCCAATATCTTTAGCCACAACCTCCTTTCAAATATACTATATCTCGTACTCTTCATACAAATCTCATTATTAACTACCAACCTCTCTGTGAAAAAAGAAAAAAATAGAGGAATAAACAGTGTGAATTAAGTTTTTTACAATTGCTTTTTGTAAGCAACTCAGCATTGATATCCTAGGACAAAATTATTGGCATCTGCAGAAGGCCGAACATACCCTTGACGAATATACAATGCTAATTTAAATTTATGTATGTAAAAATAAAAAAACAACACAATTTAGTTGTGCTTTTTCAAGTAAATCTTATTTAATTTTAATTTGTTTGAATGAAGATTCTGAAAGTTTTTTTGAACTATTTGATTGGTATTTGAGAGGTCACCAGCACAAATTTTACATAGATGTGAAAAATTATCAAAAATAATTCTTGTTTTTTTACGCAAAAAAAACCGTGGGGTAGTTCCCCATGGTGCCACAAAAACTTTTATAACAACAAAAACAAGAGCTATAGGGGGGATTTACAAAACAAGGGAGGAGAGGGAAGGCGCTGTACAGACACAAGGAAGCTATACAAACTACCACAAAAGAAAATCTGAAAAGCAGGAAAAGGGAGGAGGGTTACAAAGCATCAAGCAAGTGCAAAATTACAAATCTATCAACTTCTTTAATGCGATGGGATTGAAGAACAGCCTCATGCTTGAAGTAATGTAACCATCTGTTAAAAGAAGCTTGAACTCCATCAAACACAAGTATGTTCTTGATCTTCCATAGCTCCCAAGCAACAATCAGAAAGATCTCCACAAAGAAGGGCAATCCAGCCAAATGCTTGTTCCTCTCAATTCTTCTGTGGATCTCAATATCATTACCCCAATTTATGCCAATTTTGTCCCAGCACCTCTTAGCAAAAGAGCATCAAAAGAAAAGATGATCAATGGTCTCCTCCAGTCCATCATTGCGGAGCAGACACAAGCTGTTTGGCTGCACATTGAAGTGTCATCTAACCAGCATATTTTTTGTGTTTAATCTATCCAACAAGATCAGCCATGCAAAAAACTTGACACTAGGAGTAACTTTAGATTTCTAGAACCAAAAAAACACCACCGGTTACTGAACCTCAACGAAAGCTAACTTATACAGTTTATAAGCATTGTACTTGTTGGTTCCCCAACAAAATAATCTCTTATCCACCCCACCAGGTAAATCATAATCTTGAATAACAGTTCTCAGATTTTCCAATTCAGTTGCTGCCTGCTGGGAGATTGGGATGTTGAATAACACATCCAGAGATTCAGCTTCAGACAATTCTTAGACTGAGATATCCAGCTGTTTTCCAAATTGAGCAATGTTAGGAAACAAGTATATCAAGCAACCACCTACCCAATTATCTTTCCAAAAAAGCACAAAAGAGCCATCTTCTAACTGACTGGAGGTGATGCAATCATATAGATCCTTTAATCTGAAGACATCCTTCCACCAAAAAGAAACCTACCAATCTCTAGGCACGGGGAAACCTGTTGTCATAGTATTTATACTAGATTTGCTGAATCCAAGGAATGTCTACTTTAGAGTAAAGCTTATGTAACTTTTTCATGAGCAATGCATCATTCTGAAGATATAGATTTTTGATTCCAAGGCCACCCTTTTGCTTTGGTCTATGAACCAAGGGCCAAGCCACTAGATTACCCCCTCTATTTTCATGCTGAATTTCCTCTCGAGAGACAATGTTTTCTTATCCTATCGATCCCTTCAATTACTCCTTCATGTAACTTAAGAGTGCACATAGCATAGTTCCCTGTAGGAGTGAGGACAATGTTGATGTACTCCACCCTACCCGAATAAGATAGGAAAGTAGAACAAGCAGTTTGCTTTCTTTCCACTCTATCCAATAGAGGAGCAAACTCTTCAATTTTGGTTTGGATTTTGACGAGGATGAAGATGAGACCATGAACTCTCAATGGTGTCCTTCTGGTATTTTCACCAAGAACAAGAAGAGGAGAGTTCAGAGGATGAGGAGCAGGGAACGTTTTTAGGAAGTAAAAGCAAAGATCGATCATCAGCTGAAGAAGAAAAAGCAAGAATGCTCAAAGAAAGAGTGGCATGTTAAGAGCAAGGTACTTTCAGCCGATGAGGTCAAAGCTGACAGGGGAAAAAGGGGAGCTAAGAGAAAGGATGTTGCTTTTGCATCGGTTAACATGGTATTTGTATTACCAGCAGAATATGAGGCTAGCCAAGCTGATGCATATCTTGTGGAAGAATCCTTGGCCAAGTTGGTTTTGTCCCCAGAACAAGCTATCTTTGAGAAACCAGAAGGGACAGGGCATCGACACCTCAAGCCAATGTATGTCAAGGGGTTTGTCAATGGCAAGACGATGTACAAAATGTTGGTTGATGGTGGAGCTGCTATGAACTTGATGCCATATGCTACATTCAAGAAGTTTGGCAGGAGTTTAGATGATCTCATCAAGACCAACATGATTTTGAAAGATTTTGGTGGCAATCCATTGGAAACCAAAGAAGTATTAAATGTTGAATTGACAATCGGCAGCAAGATTGTTCCTACCACATTTTTTGTCATCGATGGAAAGGATCATTTAGCCTATTGCTTGGAAGGGATTGGGTTCATGCCAATTGTTGTATTCCTTCGACAATGCATCAGAGCCTAATCCAATGGCAAGGTGACAAGGTGGAAATCATACCAGCCGATAGGTCAGTCAATATTGCCAATGCCGATTTAACTCTTTGGGAGATGAATGGAATTGATTGCTTGTCTAGAAAAATTTGACAAGGAGATTATCTAAAAGTGTCTGATTGTGACATACAACTAATTGGAGATGAAGAGCCCCAATTATTGCTTTGAGGGCTTCGTGGAGGGTTCAAGTTTCTACACCAAGGACACTGTAGATGATCTCGATGTATTTGGAAGAAGTTGATATAGGTCCAGGAGATAAGCCTAGGTCGCTTTCATTAGTAAAAATTTGTTTTCTCAGTTTAGAACCAAGATAATAAAACTTTTGAAATAATAGAAAGATTTCTTTGCTTGGAAATATTTTGAGATGCCAGGACTTAGCCGATCGATTGTCGAACATCGGCTTCCTATCAAACCAAAGATATCGGCTGTTTAAACAACCACCTAGAAGATTCAAAGCCGATATGTATGATGCTACTCGATTGTATGATGCTGGTTTCATTCAGCCATGCCGATATGGTGAGTGGGTCTCTAGTACGCCTCCAGTCATCAAGAAGAACGGTAAACTTAGGCTTTGCATCGATTTTCGAGATTTAAACAAGGCTACCCCTAAGGATGAATACACAATGCCGATTACGATTTATTGGTTGATGCTTCAGTGGCATAAGATTATCTATTTTATGGATGGTAATGCTGGATACAACCAAATTTTCATGGCAGAAGGAGACATTCATAAGACTACTTTCAGAGTCCTAGTGCAATCGGCTCGTATGAATGGGTGGTGATGACTTTCGGCTTAAAGAATGCTGGAGCTACATATCAAAGGGCCACGAATAACATATTTCATGATCTGATCGGCTTGTTGATCGAAATCTATATTGATGATGTGGTAGTGAAATCGAATGAGATCGAACATCATACAGCCGATTTGAGGAAATTTTGGAGAGAACAAGGAAATATGGCCTAAAGATGAATCCCACAAAGTGTGCTTTTGGCGTATCGGCTGGACAATTTTTGGACTTTCTTGTTAATGAAAGGGGGATTGAAGTGAGACAAAGGAGTATCAATGCGATCAAGAATATTCAACCTCCACAGACAAGAAGCGCTTGCAATCTCCGGTCGGCAAGGTGAATTTCATCGAAGGTTTATTGCTAATCTATCGGGAGGATGGAGCCCTTTACACCTTTGCTCGATTGAAAGCCGATCGAAGTTTGCTTGGGGCGCGAGCAACAAAAGGCCTTGGACAATATTAAGGAATATTTGAGTTCTCCTCTAGTTCTAATTCCTCAACAAAAGGGAGTACCTTTCAAGTTGTACTTGTCACCAATGAGATGTCAATCGGCTCGGTCTTGATCGAGAAATTTGAGGGTAAAGAGAGAGCAATTTTTTATTTGAGCAGAAGGCTTTTGGATGCAGAGACAAGGTATTCTCCGGTGGAGAAATTGTGCCTATGTCTGTATTTCTCTTGCACAAAGTTGATGCATTATCTGTGATCCAATGAATGCACCATAGTTTGCAAGGCCGATATCGTTAAGTATATGTTATCGGCTCCGGTGTTGAAAGGTAGAGTTGGGAAATGGATCTATGCCTTGACACAATTTTATCTTATATATGAATCGCCCAAAGCAGTGAAGGGACAGGCCATAGCCAATTTCATTGTCGAACATCGTGATGACTTAATCGGATTGGATGACACAGTGCCCTGGACATTGTTTTTTGATGGGTCGGTTTGTACTCATTGTTGTGGTATCAGCTTGGTCATAATATCACCAAGGGGGCAAGTTTTGAATTTGCTTACACTATTAAGCCTCATGCCACCAATAACCAAGCTAAATACGAGGCAGTTCTCAAAGGACTACAACTCTTGAAGGAAGTTGAAGCCGATGCTGTGGAAATCATGGGTGATTCTTTGTTGATCATCATCAATTAGCTAGAGAATATGAATGCAAGAATGATACATTGATGATCTACTATGAGAAGTGCCGAGTGTTGATGAATAGGACGCATATTCCTCGAGAGCAAAATGTTGAAGCTAATGATTTGGCTCAGGGGGCATCGGGATACAAGCCAATGATGAAAGATGTTGAGGTAGAAATTTCTACCATCGCAGCCGATGATTGGAGGTATGATGTTTTTAATTATCTAAAGAATCCTTCTCAATCGACTTCGAGAAAATTGCATTACAAAGCTTTGAGATATATTCTACTAGATGACGATCTGTATTATCGGACGATTGATGGAGTATTGCTAAGATGTTTGAGTGCCGATCAAGCAAAGGTTATGATGGGCTAGGTGCATGAAGGTATATGCAGTACTCATCGATCGGCTCACAAGATGAAATGGTTGCTTCGACGAACTGGGTATTTTTGGCCGACAATACTAGAAGATTGCTTCAGATATTATAAAGATTGTCAAGAGTACCAAAAGTTTGGAGCAATTCAACGAGCACCAAAGATCGGCTATGAACCCTATAATCAAGCCATGGCCGTTCAAAGGATGGGAAATTGATATGATCGGCCAGATTAATCTACCTTCGAGTAAAGGACATAAGTTTATATTGGTGGCAACCGATTATTCCATGAAGTGGGTGGAGGATATACCATTGAAGAAGGTTGATTCTGGGGATGCAATTCAGTTCGTTAAAGAGAACATTATATACTGATTTGGTGTTCCTCAGACTATCACAACTGATCCGGGATCTATCTTCGTATCAGATGAGTTTGTCCAATTTGCAAAAAGCATAGGGATTAAGTTGTTGAATTCTTTACCATATTATGCACAAGCTAATGGACAGGCAGAAGCATCCAACAAGAGTTTGATGAAATTGATTAACAGAAAGATATCTGAGTTTCCAAAGCAGTGGCACAACCGATTGGCCGAGGCATTGTGGTCTTATCGGATGGCTTGTCATGGCCGAGGCATGAAGTTGTGTTACCGTTGGAGATGTAGGATCGAACTCCCAAACTAAGCCAACTAGAGGGGGGTGAATGGTTGGTACACCCAAAAACCAAATTTTAGCGGAAATAAAACTTAACCTTTGATTTCGATGTTGCGCGGTCTGACCGAGAGTATATCGCCGGTCTGACCACCTGATCACCTCTGGTCTGACCGCCCGTGCAACTCCGGTCTGACCGCTCGTGTAGCCGATCTCCAAAACTTAGCCGATTCGCCTGATGTAGCCGATCACCGTGCAGAGCCGATGAGCACCGGTCTGACCGCAATGATCTGCGTGTTCTGACCGATTGGAGGCCGTCGGTCTAACTGCCGATTAGGCCGCCGCACCAGATGAAAACACAACACAAAGATTACTCAAAGTAGATTGAACTTTATTAAATCTCTCTTGTGTTTACAAAGCACAACCACAGCACTCCTCACAAAATTTCGACTAAAACTCAAAACCCTAAACTTTTCTCAACTCAACTCTCTCTAAAACTCGATACCCTAAACTTTTCTCAACTCAACTCTCTCTAAAACACGATACAAAGAGTGTTAGTGATATGCCCTAGAGGCAACATGGAGATGTTGGATATAATGGTCAATGTCTATGTATTTATGAATAAAGTGTTATTTAGTTCCATGAAATAGACAACTTATATTGATCAATAAGTATGTGAATTATTTATGAGACTCTTTATGTATGAATCTATTTCTAAATGATCCCTGATCATATGTCATATTGTTGGAACAAATATGATTCTAAGATCGGCATGTTTATTGATTGATGATCATGTCTCATAGATAATGGTATGGAGATACCAAATCAATATACGTGGACATGTGTTAGAGAACACATTGTTGGATACACCCACCATGAGACACTACAGGAATTAATGTGCCATTAGTTGGTCTCAGGTAGTGTTGGTACAAAGTGCTTAGACCTGAGATCATCATGGATTTCAACATGTGTAGTAGTCTTCGGGTTTGCTATGAAATATGTAGTGGGATGTGAATGATCAAGATGGAGTTTGCCCCTCTTTTGGAGAGATATCTCTGGGCCCCTCGAGGTAATGGATTATGGAAGTGCGTGGCCATGCCGAGTTGATTGAGGAGTCAATCAACAGACAGATAATCCAATACGGTTCGAGTGAATGGTTAAGCTATTGAAAGGGATGGCACATATCTTGCCTACAGCTTAATTGGTATCGTGAGGGAAAGGGATTTGTGTACACATTATAGGTTCAGAGCCGATATTATATTCTTGTATGCTATGGTGTCAATATGTGTTGCTAGGCGCCACTGTTGACAAGTCGGCTAAGTTGGACTCGAGCTGAAACCGAGTATACCTGAACTACAGGGTCGCACGCTTAAGGGGATAAGAACAGGCATTCGAGTTGGACTCGAATATGGCTCAATTCGGATAAGATTCAATTTAATATAGAGTCCTATGGGCTTACAAAGTATGGGCGGCCAACTCTATGAGATTCGGATTGGATCCAATTCATAAGAGTCCCGATCGGCCACTAGACCTAGTCGGCCAACTCTATATATACGGGGGAGGGGTGGAGAGCTGCGGGAGGTCAATTGGAACTGAATCAATCTGATCATACGTGGCTTCAGAAGTCGGCGAGATCAATCTCCATGGAAACCCTCCCCACTTCTGAGCCAAACCCTAGCCCTGCATCTTGTGCTAGCACACGGGTGTTAGGCGTTCTGTTCCCGGACGTGTGGATACCGGTAGAGGCGCTGCTACATTGCGGTGCTATTCATTGGCTACGAATTGGCTACAATTCGGCTATGGCGCATCGGAGCGAGGTGGTTGCGACGATCGGCAGCGCGCGAGCGCGATTCGGCGAATCAGCGAGTCGGCTGAGGTTGGATCGGCTCCGGCATTGGGAATCGGCTACGTCGGATCGGTTGTTTGGAAATCGGGTGTCAGCGAATCGGCTGTGATCCGCTGGCACTGTTCCGGATCGGATAGCTCCTGATTGGCTATTTCCGCTGCGTACTCTAATCGGTAACGATCTATCGACCCTTACTTGCAAGTGTCCCCGACGAGTCCCCTTGATTGGAGTCCACTGAATCCGAAGTGGTCGGCCCTTGCCGGTCTGACCGGGCAGCCTGCTCCGGTCTGATCGACGACACTCGGCCGTTCTGACCGGTCAGGTCGACCTCGTCGTCTTCGTTGTCGCTTTCGTCTTTGAAGATACGACAATCCTCCCCCTGAACCTGTGGCAAAGTACGTGAAAGTTCTGGTCTAGTAGCGGGACTAGCCTCATCAAAAGTGACTTCGCAAGTCTCGACAATTTTGTTAGTCTCCAAAACAAGTACGCGATAGCCACGAGTGTGTGCGGGGTAACCAAGAAATAAACTATCGGTAAAATGTGATTCAAATTTATCCAAATTTCCTGATTTCAAGACAAAGCACTTGCAACCAAAAACACGCAAATGTGAAACTTTGGGTTGACGACCAAATCGGAGCTCATAAGGTGTTTTTCCAACTTTTGATCTCAAGAAAATACGATTGGAAACATAGCAAGCAGTGTTAATAGCTTTGGCCCAAAATTTTCCAGGAGTGTGATACTCATCAAGCATGGTTCTAGCCATCTCAACCAAAGAGCGGTTTTTCTTTCAACAACACCATTTTGTTGAGGAACACGAGGAGAAAAAAATTGATGTTCAATGCCTTTTTCGTTGCAAAAATGTTCAAAAGAAGCATTTTTAAATCCACCACCATTATCACTTCTAATTGTTTTCAAAGAACATGAAATTTCACAATTCAAGCGAAGAACCAAACTCCGAAAGTGTCCAAAGGCCTCATCCTTAATTGCCATGAAGAAAACCCAAGAATATTGAGAAAAGTCGTCAACAACAACTAACACATACTATTTTCCTCCAACGGATTGCACTCTAGCGGACCAACGGTGTCCATACGTAAAAGTTGTCTCGGTGCATCCGTCATCACGAAAGAATTGGAGTATGTGAAGAAGCAATCATTTTACCATGACGACATGGTGCGCAAACCAAATCAAGATCTTTCTTAAGTTTAGGCAACCCACGAGCAAGATCCAAACCACTTAGTCTAGTCAAATGATCAAAACCAACATGTCCAAGTCTGCGATGCCAAAACATTAAATCTTTGTTGAATTTCGCAACCAAACATGTAACAACGGGAGAAATAGGGTTTCCAAAATCAGCTTTAAAAACTCTCCCATAAGGAGAAATGTTCAACATAGAATCACCACAAGAATCGATATTTTACTTCAGCTTTTCTTAAAGTGAACTTCAAAATTCTCATCAACAATTTGTGAAACTAAAAGTAAATTATACTTTACGTCCTCGACTAAAGCTACCTCTTTCAATTCAAATTTGTCACTTACCTTGACTGATCCGATAGCGAGAACGGCACTTGTAGAAGCATCTCCAAAGATTATCGATTCAGTCTTGGATGCCATCTTGAGGGAGGAGAACCAATTTTTATCTCCGGTCATGTGCCACGAACAACCGGAGTCCACGATCCACACATTCTCCTTCCTTGCCACCAATGCCTATGCAGAAGAAGATGTTGAAGCCTCAGTACTGGGGTTAGTCAAAAGAAATTTAGGAATCCAGTACTGAGACACACGACCAACAGATCCAATAGGCATATATCCACGTGCAAAAACAGTTTTAGAATTTTTAGAAGAATTCCTTCGGGGCGGTCGACCGGGGGGTACTGCCGGTCGACCGCGTGCCATCGCCGGTATAACCGAGGCAGAGCCGTTGGTCTGATCGGGTGGCACGGCCGGTCTGACCGGTTGACCCACTGTAGTCTGACCGGCCTTCTCGAGGGAAAGCCAGATTTTTGTCACTTTGATTTTGCAAAATTAGCCTCTCTTTCCTTTTTCTGATTGCATGCTAATCTGAAACAAAAACCAACAAGATGACTATCTTTACCACAAAAAGAGCAAGAATATTTTTCCCTAGTGGTTGATGGTTTTGAAGTATTAGTTTTAGTTTATTTTAAATAAACAGAAAGAGATGGCATGTTTCCAGCAGATTTAAAAACTGTTTTCACATCATTAGGTTTTGTCAAACTCTCACCATTTTTAGTCATTCTAAAAACATTTGGGGGATTTTTGGTGAGATAGTCACGAGCATCAAAACCTATTTCTCTATTGTCGCAACACACTTTAGATTGATCCAAAATCATGTTGAGTTGTTTCTTATCATCCAGAAATTTTTGCAAAGAACTTTTCAAATAAGAAACTTCTTTTCAAGATTTGCACAATTTTCACAACCAATCATGACATCTTTTTTTTGCGACATTTAGAGCAAGAAACTACCTCATATTGTTTAACAATGTCCTCATATTGTTTAACACGAGCTAAAGCATCTTTTAGTTTTAATTCATTAGCATCACATGTTAAACAAGATTTAGTAGCCAAAACTTGAGAATCATTGACATCTCTAATTTTTGAAATTTCAAGCATTAAAACCTCACGCTTTTGCAATCATCATGATTAGGAATAAGAGATTTTAATCTAGCAATTTCAGCATTAAAGACTCAATCACAATTTCAGCATTAGGAATGTGATCCAAAGTACCACATTCAAAACACCGAGCTGGTCCTCCTCTTTTCCGTAACCTCGACTTTGTTCATAGCTCGAGAGAGCTTGTTAGCAGCCAAAGCCAAATCCTCCTCCTCGAATTGCTCGACTTGCTCATCAGACATGGCATTAATTAAAGCAAGGGCGCTAGGAGTTGATGAAGAAGCAACATCAGAAGAAGTTAAAGAAGAAGAAACCAAAGCACTTGACTTGGGATCAATTTTCCAAGAAAGAATATTCATCTCATGAGTTTTGAGTTTAGTATAAAGAGAATCCAAAGTCAAAGTAGCCATATTTACGATTCTTGAATTGAAGTAACTTTCATCTCCCAAATAGACATGTCAAGACCATTCAAAAAGTGACGAGAAATCTCAGATTGTGGATAATTTGTGTCATAAGTGAAGGGTTACGCGGAGGCTACGCTAGCCGAAAACAAAAACTTTTACCGCGCAAACCAGGAACACTTGCATGTAAGGGCCGATAGATCGTTACCGATTGGAGAAGAGTGCAGGGGAATAGCCAATCAGGCAATCCGATCCGGAACTGTGGCCGCCGATGTCACCCGATTCTCGGGACAGCCGATTCACCAATCGCCGATTCGTGGATGTAGCCGATTCGCCGAGTCGCTCGACCGCGTTCTCGCGCCTCGCTCCGATGCGCTCGACCGCAGCCCGATCTCGCCGCAGCCGCCTTGCTCCAAGTTCCACGACCCGATGAATCGGCGTGCAACGTAGCAGCGCCTACCGGTATCCACACGTCCGGGGACGAACGCCGAACACCCGTGTGCTAGCACGCGATGCAAGGCTAGGGTTTGGCTCGAAAGTGGGGAGGGTTTCCGTGGAGATTGATCTCGGCGACTTCGTTGCACGAGATGCAATTGACGTGTCGCAGCTCTCCCACCCCTCCCTCCTTTATATAGAGTTGGCCGACGGGACTAGTGGCCGATCTCGGACTCTATTTTGAATCGGATCCTATCCGAGTCTCACAGAGTTGGCCGCCCATACGTCGTAAGCCTATATGACTCTATCCGATCGGATCCCTATCTGATCGAGCCGTATTCGAGTCCAACTCGAATTCCTGTTCTTATCCCGTTAAGCGTGCGACCCTGTAGGTTCAGGTATACTCGGTTTCGTCTATAGTCTAACTTAGCCGATCGTCGGCTCAAGTCCAACTCAGCCGACCCGTCAACAGCGATGCCTAGCAGCACATAATGACACCATAGTATACAAGAATAATATCGGCTGTGAACCTGTAATGTGTACACAAATCCCTTTGCTTCATGATACCAGTTAAGCTATAGGCAAGATGTGTGCCATCCCTTCAATAGCTTAACCATTCACTCGAACCGTATTGGATTATCTGTCTGTTGATTGACTCCTCAATCAACATAGCATGGCCATGCATTTCCATAATCCATTACCTCGAGGGCCCAGAGATATCTCTCCAAAGGAGGGGCAAATTCCATCTTGATCACTCACATCCCACTCCATGTTTCATAGCAAACCCGAAAACTACCTTTATAACTACCCGCATTACGGAATAGTGTTTGGTAGTCCCAAAGTAGGCTACTACACATGTTGGAATCCATGGTGATCTCAGTCTAAGGACTTTGTACCAACACTACATAAGACCAACTAATGGCACATTAATTCCTGTAGTGTCTCATGGTGGGTCTATCCAACAATGTGTTCTCTAACACATGTGTCCATGTTTATTGATTTGGTATCTCCATACCCATGATCTATGAGGCATGATCATCAATCAATAAACATGCCGATCTTAGAATCATATTAGTTCCAATAATATGATATATGATCAGGGATCATTTAGAAATAGATTCATACATATAGAGTATCATAAATAAGTCACGTACTTATTGATCAATACAAGATGTCTATTTCATAGAACTGAATAACACTTTATTCATAAATACATAAACATTGACGTGATATCCAACATCTCCATGTTGCCTCTAGGGCATATCACTAACAATCTCCCACTTGCACTAGTGTCAATCATGTAAGTAATATCCCTTGGTTTCCTTAGGATATCCCACAAAGAAGCACTTGTCAGATTTGGGTGTGAGCTTGTCAGACTGTAAACGTTTTACATAAGCCTCACATCCCCAAATTTTGAGAAAAGACAAACTATGGGGTTGCCCTGTCTATATCTCATATGGTGTCTTTTCAACTGACTTAGATGGAACTCTATTTAGTGTGAGCGCAGCTGTTTCAAGAGCATATCCCCAGAAGGACAACGGAAGATCACATTGGCTCATCATCGACCGCACCATGTCCAACAAGGTGCAATTTCTCCGTTCGGACACCCCATTCCATTGTGGAATTCCTGGCGGAGTCAACTGTGAAACAATTCTACAATCTTTCGATGATTACCAAACTCTTGGCTCAAGTATTCTCCTCCACGATCCGATCGTAGAAACTTGATTGTTTTCCCTAAATGATTCTCGTACTTCATTCTGGAATTCTTTGAACTTTTCAAAGGATTCGGACGTATGCCTCATTAAGTAGATATAACCATATCTACTAAAGTCATCGGTAAAGGTAATGAAGTACTGATAACCACCTCATGCCGTTGAGCTCATTGGTCCACATACATCAGTATGTACGAGTGCCAATAAGTCACTTGCTCTCTCACTATGTCCCGTGAAAGGTGACTTTGTCATCTTACCAAGTAAACAAGACTCACATGTCTCAAATGATTCAAAATCAAAAGAGTGAAGCAATCCATCCTTATGGAGCTTCTCCATGCGTTTCTTATTTATATGGCCTAAGCGACAATGCCGATAAACGTGGGGTTTATATCATTAGAGAGTTGCCTTTCGTATTAATGTTATAGATGGGAGACGCTTCAAGATTCAAAACGTATAATCCATTCACCAATGGAGCATGAAAATAAAACATATCTCTAAGATATATTGAACAACCATTGTTCATTGATCTAAAATCATATCCTTCCGCTTGCAAACATGAAGCGGAAATAACGTTTTGACGTAGTGTTGGAACACAATAACAATTATTTAATTCCAAAACTAATCCCGAAGGTAGATGAAGTGGTACTGTGCCGACAACAACTATAGCAACGCTTGCTCCATTGCCGACGCACAGTGTTCACCTCGCCCTTCTCAAGCCTCTACTTCTTCTCATTCCCGCAACGACTTGCAAATATGAGCTACCGATCCGGTATCAAATACCCAAGAGTCGTAGGTGAAGTAACAAGATTAATGTCTATAACATTAATACTGAAGCGAAGTCGTACTTTGCTTCTTTTTGAGATCCTCCATGTACTTCTTGCGCTCCTCTTCCAGGTGCTGTCTCCTTGCAATAGAAGTAAACGGCATCCGATGCCGCCGACCCTTCTTGCCCTTCTTTGCATTGGAGGCACTCGCGATCTCATCGGGAGTTAACTTCCTCTTGGTGCAAAGTTTCTTGACAGGTGGTTTGCGCTTTGCCTTCTGCATCATCATCACATGATGACCATTCTTCTGGATACTCTCCTCCTGTCTTTAGCATCCCATGCAATTCAGCCAAGGTTCTATCCATATTGTTCATGTGATAATTCAATATGAATGGCTCGAAGCTCGGAGGGAGCGACCGGAGAATCACATCGCAGCCAACTCTTGGCTAAGGGGAAAACCTAGTTTTTCGGACTCTCAATGTAGCCAATCATTTTTATCACATGCGACGACTGGATTCCCTCAACAAGCTCGCACGCAAACAAGGACTTTGAGGTGTTGAACCTCTCGGCCCGAGCTTGGTTCTCAAACATGCCACGCAGTCCCGAATAATAGTGTGAGCATCGTTGCTCTCATATTGCTTCGAAGCTTAGGGGACATTGTAGCAAGCATGAGACAGATTATATCTAGGGCATCATTAGTGTGCTTCTCATAAGCCCTCCGTGCAGTTGCAGTGGCATTATTTGGCAAATCCTCAGGATAGGGTACTTCAAGAACGTACTCCTTACGCTCTTGCTTGAGAACAATTCTCAAGTTGCGATACTAATCCATAAAGTTTGTTCCATTTAATTTTTCCTTTTCGAGAATAGATCGCAAATTAAAGGGGTGGGTGTAGTATTAGCCGCCATTTATTCTACAACGAAAAAGCAAAGTTTAGCACAATGTTTATGCTATGTCTATTGTTAAACAATTTAACATTAGACTCCCATTACATATTTTACACCTTCCCTCTAGGTTACGTACTGGGCCAAGATCCACATGTTAATTAATTTCTAGTGAGCTTTGGCATCACTGCTAGAAAATTAATAACATCGGTAAGCAACTCCTTGCTAATCACATCTCTATGTGACTTGTTGTTGGTGTGGCATCTCCATGCCCCGGCCCCAACCTATGCCCCAAGGCCCAAAACTGTTTTGATAGCCTTGTTAAGTAAACCAAATGCTTCTGCTGTATATGTCCGACATATACCCTCTCGTGTTATGATAGAGAATGACACTCGCTTTGGCAGACCCACCATTGACGAGCATAACGGTGACGGGTGCAACATTTGGAAGGGCATCATTACTACTTAATTTTTAGAGGAATGCTATCCTATCAAACAAACATATCACATATGAAAGGAAGAAGAATAGCATATAATGAAATAGTATGGCCCTCTTCACATGGTGATCTCCATCTCCATGTCGGCGCTGAGGATCTCCATCTTCGGCACCATCTTCCAAGTGCCAAATGCTTGATATCTTCAAACTAAGCTACTACTATAGAAGCTCTAATTGAAGATTACATCGACTCGCAGGTCGTGAAAGAATATTACAAGCATTGCACGTATGAAAGAATATTACAGGGATTGCACATATGAAAGAATATTACATGCATCACATGCATCTCATACATACAATAGGGCCATACCATCTCAAAGCATTCTCTGCAAAAACAAGTTAGACGTAGAAACGTTTTCTACCTATCACAGAGATACGGCACCGAGACGACCTATAAGGGGGTACGCACACGGCGGTCCAATCTATGAAATCGCTTACGGAAACCATGTCAGCATAATCATATTATGCCGTCCCGATACACTATCAAGGGAGATGGTTTGCGCAGGCGCGAGGCAGCTAACAAGATCGGACTACAAGATAGCTTTCGCATAATCACATTATACCGTTCCGATACACTATCAAGGAACGCTATCTCGAAGCTGACTCAAACCGAGTTCTATGGATATTGCTTCGATGTAATCACATTACGCCGTTCCGATACACTATCAAGGAACGCAATTACCATGAACTCTCCTCAACAAATCCCGTAAAACCGATTGATCTAATCAACCCGTGCGCAAAACTTGTTCCAGATCCAATCTAAAACCCGAACTAAGCAAGATTAGCTCTGATACCACTGAAGGGTTACACGGAGGCTACGCTAGCAGAAAACAAAAACTTTTACCGCGCAAACCAGGAACACTTGCAAGTAAGGGCCGATAGATCGTTACCGATTGGAGAAGAGTGCAGCGGAATAGCCAATCAGGGCAATCCGATCTGGAACTGTGTTGGCCGATGTCAGCCGATTCTCGGGGACAGCCGATTCACCAATCAGCCGATTCGCGGATGTAGCCGATTCGCCGAGTCGTCTGACCGCATTCTCGTGCCTCGCTCCGATGCGCTCGACCGCAAATTTAGATTCCGCCGCAGCCTCCGCCTTGCTCGAAGTCCCATTGCACCGATGAATCAGCGCGCAACGTAGCGCCAGCTACCGGTATCCACACGTCCGGGGACAGAACGCCAAACACCCGTGTGCTAGCACGTGATGCAAGGCTAGGGTTTGGCTCGAAAGTGGGGAGGGTTTTCGTGGAGATTGATCTCGGCGACTTCTGTTGCACGCGATGCAATTGACGTGTCACAGCTCTCCACCCCTCCCTCCTTTATATAGAGTTGGCCGACTGGGACTAGTGGCCGATCAGGACTCTATTTTGAATCGGATCATTCAGGCTCCTGATCTTCCAGTACAATTTGACCATTAGTTAATCAGACTATCAAATTAATGCCCACATTCATAGGTATCAATTACTTAGTAATCATACCCCTTTATTACGACCTTTACCATCTCAAGATACCTTGAGATAGAAATCCCCATACTTGACATGATCCTTATTGTTTCTCAAACCGATCTGGTGAATGATGATCCACTTCAAATGATTATTAAGTTAAAGCTGATTGGTAAGAACCATTTGCCTATAGCTCTCACAACTTATCATCTTCATACATCAGATTAGCGTAGCAGTGACATTCTTGGTCAATCTTCCTTCTTCAGATCAACCTAGTAACTATATTATCCACACTCATCTTTGTACCATGGGTGTACATATAACTGGTAGATCAACTCATGTGCTATCTCATAGAAACTTTGTAGTGATTCGTCAAGACTTATGCAATGACGTGTCAACGAGCAAACCATTCTTGACCTTGTCCCACATTACCAGAGTAAAACACTGGCTTTAATGCTTCCACGCAACAATTGAAATAGGAAACTTCCATCACGACTTTCTAGATCCTTGCTCATTCATCACTTCATCATTATTCTCATTTCCTTGAGTGGCAATAAAAATCTTCTAGCGTTGGTATTATACTAACCTCTGATGAATGTTAAAGTCCAATTATAAGATTCTAGAACCACATCATAGTATCCATCTTACTTGATGTCCACTGATGTTCATACTTTAGTTACGAATATTCTCTCGAAATTATCTAATTTTTAATAAACTGGACACGTGTCTTCTCCATATCTTTCGACTGAACTGGTCATCGTTAACACGAACTAACACAAAATTTGGCATAATGTCTTGACTCAATACAATTCACATATACCAATCCCCAACATGCATGGGGTGGGGTACTTTTCTCTTAGCTAGGAGTCTTTTTACTCAGACGGAATAGGGACAAAAACTTAAACCTTAGTTCACAATACTTCCTTTGGTCACTTTCGATAGTACTTGTTTGTCCCAACTAATAGAAATTTTGCAATGGTTACAACCATCTCCCTGACTTTTAGGTGATCTACTAGAATTTCTATTTGTCCTTTATGACCTTGATTATTACGGAAGTGAGTAGCAACCACTAACTGCATGATCCATTGCTTTAACCAAAAGCAAACACTTTACGAACATGGTCTTCACTTGATATATCTTCACCATAGTAATAGGAATGATGAGTACCATTTCATCAAGCTCCTGTTATTCCTTGTTTCATGTTCCCATTATTCCAAAATAATGCAATCTCCACATTCCATCTTCTTCTATTTGAAGATAAAAATATTCTCTTCTTTATGCTAAAACAACACCTCTTTAGATTCCTTATTGTTGAAGATCCTGGTCTTGTTGACACTAATAACTTGATCCACATGTAGCGTCAAAAGAAATCATCCTTTAAGATGCCTCAAACTCATCCTTTATAAACCACATTGTAACGATAATAATCATCCTGATGCCACACAGGTAACTCTCGGCATTCTCGTTCTTTAATGACTCTGCTTAAACTTTGAACCTCAAACTATTTGCGGGACCAACAGTGACTAATCTTCCTTAATTCAACAATGGTGCCCATTGAGCTTCTGACCTTTAACCTTGCTTAGGACACCTGTCTCCTAAATGCATGGATCTCAAAATAACATTATTTTCATCATAATTCTATAATGAGCTGCCTTGACTTACTACCACTTGATTCCGGGTAGGGATGGTAGACAATTTCCTTAGACTGACTGGGTTCTAACTTAAAAGTTGAATTCTGACTTGTCAAGGTAATTAAAATCACACCCTATTGTTGTAAGTTGAGAGATGTATTCCACTAACTTTCATCTTCAGTTAGTCTGAATGGTAACCACTTGATCAAGACGCGGAACTGGATTTCAGAACTGATCCCTTCCATGTCTGAACTCTGGTAACACTACGTTGTTTTCACCCTATAGCAACCAAAGTTTTGCCAATATCATACAATTAGTTGCAATAGGCTGTTCTATTGCAACGAGTTCGTGAAATTGTTGCAATATGGGGGGCTTTTACAACAATTTTGGTGGTGTTGTGAAAGTTTTTTTTATGTTGCAATAGACATGTATAATCACAACACTTAATCGTATGATTGCGATAGAGATATTATGACAACACGTTTATGTTGTTGCAATAGAGAAGTTATGGCAACACGTTCAAATGGTTGCGATAGAGATATTATTGCTACATGATTTTGTTGTTGCAATAGAGAGGTTATGGCAGCAAATCCAAATGGTTACCATAGAGATATTATGGCAACACGTTTAGGTTGTTGCAATAGATAGGTTGTGGCAACACGTTCATAGGTTGTAATAGAGATATTATGGCAACACGTTTAGGTTGTTGCAATAGATAGATTGTGGCAACACGTTCAAATGGTTGCGATAGAGATATTATGGCAACTCTTTTATATTGTTGCGATAAGTTATAACACCACAACAAAATAAGTAAAAAAAATTTGCCACAGCTTGGAATCAAACCCGCGACGCCTAAAGTAGGACTCATCACCACTACTGTTGCACTAGGCTAGGTGGAGTGTTAGGTTTCATCAGTTTTTGTATCTCATCTTCCCGGTGTAGTAGGATGAGCATCTTCCTCTGCAAGACGTTAATTTAGTTGCAATAAGTTATAACATGACAGCACATTTACTTTGTTGCAAGAAGTGATAATATGACAACACATTTATGTTGTTACAATAAGATATGTTATGGCAAGACTTTTATTTGGTTGCAATAACTCTAAAAAAAGGCAAAAAAAATTGTCGTAGCGGGATGTTTTATTTGGTTGTAAAAATAGCACAAAATAACTCTACAAAAAATAGCACAAAATAAAAATGCAATATTTTATTTGGTTGTAAAGTTATGATTTTATAAATATAAACATATATAAAAAATCTCAGGAGGAAAGATTGTTTGTTGAGATTATATATTACTTGTTACATCACTCGATATGTCGTGACCCAAAAAAATGAAAATGCTTCTTTTACTTAGCTCATGCTACAATAAACAGGTAGGTTCAAGAATTTGTATCGGAAAGAAACCTGAAAGCCTTGTTGTTGTAAAATATCAACAGCCAGCATACATGCGGAATGATATTGATGTCGTCCGAGATTCAAAACCTTACATTTTTTCCACAACGGCTTACCAAATTTCATTACCAAGTTCAGAATGTTTGCACTGAAACCAAAAGCACAACTGCTAGTCATGTCCTAGAGTGCACAGGGCTCTAGCCGACATGCAGCACCAAGTTCTAAAGAAGAAACAATAAAAACCAAATTCCAGAGCCCCACATAGCTGAAGATAGACAACACAAAGAAACCGTGCCTGGGGACATCACCCCCTCAAAGCCAACAGACTGACATTAGGACAGACACTAGACGTTTCTAGCATACATGATCATCTGTAAGTCCCTTCATCGAAGCACCATCTTCCTATGATAGTAGAGTGTGTTGCTCTTGATCACTTCTGCCCCTTCTTTAGATGCCCTTGAACTCCACCATTTGAGAGACCTGCCAGAACATAAACAAATGCCTTTGGTTTAATGCCTTGGGCAAAAAATAGTAGCATACAAAGAAACTAACCAGAACAGAAATTGGGCAAAAAACAGTAGCATAGAACAGGTACTACCCACTTGAATTGAAACTCAAAAAACAGGAACCATTTTTTTTATCGTAAAACCTGGGGGGGAGGTCCCCACAGCAACGAGCAATTTTATAGAATAGAAGGAAAGGGAAACAGGTTTAGGATTACAACCTTAGGTTACGCAGGCAGAGATGCCCACTGCTCGGACTCACAGCCGAAAAGAAAGCAACTATGTCCTAGGTTGCGGGACTCGGAGGGAAAGAATCTAGCTATAGGCATCGAGCCAAGCACAGAACGTGTTCTTGTCTTCCATTCTAAGCCTTAAGACTTGTAGAGCGCACTGGCCTTTAAAATTCCTCTTCCAAGCTTGTATGGATGGAGATGCTCTCTGGAACATTTTGTCATTCCTTAATTTCCACAATTCCCAAGCCGCCATCAGGGTTATTTCTGCAGCATTTGGCAAGGTTGAAGTAGAGATGGTTTGAGAAAACATGTCCAGTATGTTGGGTGAGGTGCTCCAGTGAAGAGGTAGTGACGACCAGCATTGGGCTGCAAAGGGGCACTCGAAGAAAAGGTGTTCAGCGGTTTCCTCCACCCTCATCTCACAGATCTTGCAGAGATTATCATCTTGGATGGAGATATGTCTGTTAATGATATGCCCTAGAGGCAACATGGAGATGTCGGATATCATTGTCAATGTTTATGTATAAATGAATAAAGTGTTATTCAGTTCCATGAAATAGACATCTTGTATTGATCAATAAGTACGTGACTTATTTATGATACTCTATATGTATGAATCTATTTCTAAATGATCCCTGATCATATATCATATTATTGGAACTAATATGATTCTAAGATCGGCATGTTTATTGATTGATGATCATGCCTCATAGATCATGGGTATGGAGATACCAAATCAATAAACATGGACACATGTGTTAGAGAACACATTGTTGGATAGACCCACCATGAGACACTACAGGAATTAATGTGCCATTAGTTGGTCTTAGGTAGTGTTGGTACAAAGTCCTTAGACCTGAGATTACCATGGATTCCAACATGTGTAGTAGCCTACTTTGGGACTACCAAACGCTATTCCGTAACTGGGTAGTTATAAAGGTAGTTTTTGGGTTTGCTATGAAACATGGAGTGGGATGTGAGTGATCAAGATGGAATTTTCCCCTCCTTTGGAGAGATATCTCTAGGCCCCTCGAGGTAATGGATTATGAAAATGCATGGCCATGCTAAGTTGATTGAGGAGTCAATCAACAGATAGATAATCCAATATGGTTCGAGTGAATGGTTAAGCTATTGAAGGGATGACACACATCTTGCCTATAGCTTAATTGGCATCGTGAGGCAAAGGGATTTGTGTAAACATTACAGGTTCAGAGCCAATATTATATTCTTGTATACTATGGTGTCAATATGTGCTGCTAGGCACCGCTATTGACAGGTCGGCTGAGTTGGACTCGAGCCGACCATCGGCTAAGTTAGACTATAGCCGACACCAAGTATACCTGAACCTACAGGGTCGCACGCTTAAGGGGATAAGAACAAGCATTCGAGTTGGACTCGGATACGGCTCGATCGGATAGGGATCCGATCGGATAGAGTCCTATGGGCTTACGAAGTTCGGCCGGCCAACTCTATGAGATTCGGATAGGATCCGTTTCAAAATAGAGTCCTGATGGGCCTCTAGGCCCAACCGGAAACTCTATACAAACGAGGGAGGGTGGAGAGCTGCTGCATGTCAATGTATCGAATTGAACCGAATCAATCTGACTTGGCGCAACAGAAGTTGGCGAGATCAATCTCCGCAGAAACCCTCCCCACTTTCGAGCCAAACCCTAGCCTTGCATCGCGTGCTAGCACACGGGTGTTCGGCGTTCTGTTCCCGGACGTGTGGATACCGGTAGAGGGGCTGCTACGTTGCGCGCTGTTGATCGGCTACGAATCAGCTGCAATCGGAGCGAGGCGACTGCAGCAGATTGGTGACGAGAATGCGGTCGGACGACTTGGATCGGCTGCGACATCGGCGAATTGGCTGATTGGTGAATCGGCTGTCCCCGGGAATCGGCTGTCATCGGCCAGCACAGTTCCAGATTGGATAGTCCTGATTGGCTATTTCCGCTGCATACTACAACCGGTAACGATCTATTAGCCCTTACTTGCAAGTGTTCCTGGTTTGCGCGGTAGAAAAGTTTTTGTTTTCGGCTAGCGTAGCCTCCACGTAACCCTTCAATGTCTTCTCTGTAACATTGATTTTGTGTTTAACCTATCCATCACAAGAAGCCACGCGAAGAATTTGATTCTCGAAATGCATTTTGATCTCCAGATTAATTGGAAACACTGGTGGCCATTGGTGGAGCTAAACACATGGCTGTAAAATCTTCTTGAAGTGTACTTGTTTCCCTAGGACATCGACCAGCTATCGGTATGGTCTTCCTCGTAGGGTAGGTCTTGAAGAAGGGGTTGGAGCAACTGTAATTCATGGAAGGCCTGTTCGGAGAGCGGCAGATGGAAGATGGAAAGATCTTGAGCATGCATGTTTTTCGCCACTGGGGCATTACGATTCTTGGCAAAGGAGGCAAGGTGTGGGAAGTTCACGGGGACATTGAGGTTGTTCCAGTTGTCCATCCAAAAACTTACTGAGTAACCTTTCCCAATCTGACAGGAGGCTATCATCAAGAACAGGTCGGCTAGACGCAGGATGTCCTTCCACCAGAAGGAACCAATCTCATTGCATCAATGGGGAACTTTGTTTTAGTAATAGCTGAACCAGATTTGGTTTACCCAAGGGATGTCTTCGCGGTTGTAGAATTTTGTAAGCTGCTTAATGAGCAAAGCATCATTTTGTAAGCGGAGGTTGAGAATCCCTAGTCCCCCTTTCTCTTTTGGTCTGGTTACAAGATCCCAGGCTACCAAGTTGCCTCCTTTTTTTTCCGCCTTGTTTCCTCTCTAGAGACACTGTTTTCTTGCTCTATCAATTGCTTCGATGATGCCTCTGGGGATTTTGAGGGTGCACATAGTGTAAGATGTTATTGGGGTGATTGCTGAGTTGATCATTTCCAGCCGACCCGAGTATGAGAGCCAAGTAGCACACGAAGAGAGCTTTCTTTCAATTCTATCCAGAATTGGAATGAAATATTGAATCCGTGGCTTGGTGGTCCCTAAAGGAAGACCCAGGTAAGTGAAGGGGAGGGAACCCATGTCGCACCCAAAGGTTTTGGCTAGAAGATTCAGTTTGTCCCTGCTAAGGTTGATTGGGTACATGTTGGACTTCTTGTAATTTACTTTGAGGCCCGTTGCTGTCTGGATTGAACTTAGCAAGTTCTTGAGGAAAAAGAGTTGCCTGGCGTCGGCCTGGAGAATGATGATGGTGTCATCAGCATACTAGACAACAGGGAAATCCTCAGTAGGTTGACTTGTGGGTAGATGGAGAAGGCCATCTTGCTTTGCCTTGTTTATTAAAATTTGGATCAGTTCGACGCCGGGACAAAAGCGTGGAGAGAGAGGGTCTCCTTGCCGTACTCCTCTTTTGCAGCAGAATGTCTTACCAGGGACTCCATTGAGAAGAACCGAGGACGTTCCAGAGGAGAGGATCTCCTGCACCCAACGAATCCAGGTGTCTGGGAAGCCCAGGCTTTGCATCATGAGGATAATCGTTGAGTGTTCAATGGTGTCAAAGGCCTTCTCAAAATCCAGTTTGAGGATAATAATCTCCTTCTTGGATCGGTGGCATTGATGAATGTACTCAAAAGCCTAGGCCAGACAGTCTTGAATTGTTCTTGAGCGGATAAAGCCATACTTGGTTCGGGTGGATTATCGATTGTATAACGTTTTTGCAATCACGCCAGGATTTTTGTTAGAACTTTCGGGGAAGAGTTGAGTAAGGAGATCGGCTGAAGTCATTCACTGCTTTTACAGGTTATCCTTTTCAGAATCGGGGTGATGAAAGAGCCGTTTCCTTGCTCAAGGGACTCGGACAAGTTGTAGAAATCCTCTCGACGATTGACCGGCATGATTTGGGAATAGCCATTGAAACCGTCCGGTCCAGGGGCTTTATCCCTTGGCATCCTTCTAATTACCATGTCCAATTCTTCATGGGTGATTGGCTCTGCTAAGCTGTCTAGACCGATAATTGGTTGTATGATGCTTTGGAGGTCAAAGACCATGATTGGGTTGGAAGAAGTCCCTAATCTTTCCTTGAAAGCAGTCCATAAGAGGTTAGCCTTTTTCGAGTGGTCCTGGATCCATTCCCCCTCAGTGTTCTTAATCTGGGCAATCGAGTTTTTCCTGTAGGAGATGAAGGCCATGCTGTGAAAGAACTTTGTACATTCGTCCCCCAGTTTTATTCTGTTAACCGTGAATCTGTTCCTCCAATAGATTTTCCTCATTTGGAGCCAGTGTTGTAATCTTGATTTGATTATTTTCCTCAAGTTGGTTTCTGTGTTATATAAACACCTTCTTTCCTCTAGGGAGTCGATGAAAGCAATTACCGTGTTGCAGTTTTGAATCAGAGTCTTGAGGTTGGAGAAACTTTTGCTCCAGGATTTGAGCCCTGCTCTTAAAACCTTGAACTTCTTTGCAATGTTTTTTGGGGCGTTTTCCAGATTTGTGGGTTGCGTCCAACAATTGGCCACTGTCTCTATGAAGTCTGGTTGTTCAACCCAAAAATTCTCGAAACGGAAAATGGGTGACTTAGGGATGTTTGTACCGATAACCACTTTGCAGGGTATGCGCTCTGAGACTGCATTCTGGCTAGCGGGATTACTTTGGTGTCTAGGAAATCAGCAGTCCAGTTGATGGAAGAGAAAAACCAGTCTAATTGCTCTAGAAGAGGGTCCTGTTGCATATTACTCCAAGTGAAGGCCCTTCCTTTGATCGGTAGCTCGATTAGTCCAAGGTGACCGATTGCCTCATTAAAGGTGAACGTGTCTATGACATTCCCTCCTGGTTTGTTTCTGTTAGCCAAGGACCGATAGAAATTGAAGTCACCTAAGAAAATCCAGTCCTCATTATTCTCAATTTCATGGCTCCTGAACCAAGAGATGAATTCAGAGCGAAGAGGTTCAGCACAGGGGCCATAGACTGCTGTCATCTTCCAAGATAGGTTGCTGTGAAGGGAGGTGAGGGTAACTGAGATACCGAAACTTTACTTATCAAAAACAAGCCCCGAGAAGAAAGACCCCTTCCAAAGAATTAGAATCCCTCCTGAGGCACCTTCTGAGGGAACAAAATCAAAGCTATCAAAGCAGGTAGGGGCAAACTTTCTGATGTAGGTTCTATCAAAAGAGGCCCTCTTAGTTTCCTGCAAACAAAACACCGAGCAAACACTCTCTTCTATCTTGTTTCTAATGGTTTCCCATTTTTCGGGGCATTAATTCCTCCGATGTTCCAGCATAAGATAGTCCAAGAACGAGATGTCATGATAACATAAAGTAAGCAAGGCGCAGAATCCCGAGAGGCACACCAATCGGATCACAAAGTTGATCATAGGGAGTCAAGAGGTCCGGGATAGGAGAGAGCCAGCAGATAGGAAGAACCCAAATAAAGGGTAAAAACCAAGGAGATTTTGAAACCGTCCCCGGTTTGATTCTGTTAGCTAGAGGCTGATTGCAGGTGAAATCCCCCAAGACACTCCAGTCATTCTTTTCGTGAAAATCGTGATTCCTAAACCAGTTTAAGAATATGGTGCGGATTGGATCATCATAAGGGCCATAAAACACAATTGAACACCAATTCAAAACCATCTGGAGAGGAAAAAGAGCCATTAAGGTGCAGAAGCTCTGCTTATCAAAAACTGGACCCGAAGACAGGTTTCCCTTCCACAGAACTAGGATTCCACCCAAGGGTTCCCCCGAGGAGAAATAAACAATAGCAGAAATTCTGATGTATGTACTTTCAAGAAAATCCTTTTTAGTTTCTTGTAAACAGTTCACTAAATGAGCATTGATATTGTTCCTGAAGTCCTCCCAAAAGACGGGGGTATTGATTCCTCTGATGTTCCAGCAACGGATGATCCAAACATGAATGGTCAATGGAGACAAAAGAGAATAGAGGAAGGTGAATCTGATAGAGAAACTAGGCAGGTACCCCCAGCCAGACCGGTAAGTTCTTCGGGCGGTCCCCGTGGCGATGTCACCCCGTAAAGATCGAGCGAAAAAGACTAAGCAAAACAAAGAAGGTTCGAAGAAGGCAAAAGTAATGAGATCCTGAATACTGTGAAAACAAAGGTCTAGCAGGGCAGTCAGGCAATCAAGCATATTATAGGACAAGTCCACATCACCAGATTCATCAGAATAGTAGTCAACCAGGAAGATAGATAGGGGTGGAAGAATGTTTTCAGAAACAGACAAGTCCTGCAGCCAGCGAATCCTACACCTCTTGATTTTCATCATTGTTTGTCTTGGGGTTCTACATCAGATTATCATCGGTGAGATCCTTAGGATCACACCATCTATTCCCACCCTTGAAGCGAGAGCTGGACCGGTCCTTCCTTTCGGTGTTCTCACAATCAATCACGGATCACGGCAATTTTCCGCTTCTTGGAAGGATTTGCCTCATGTTTAACTGATGGAAAGAAAAAACCATTGGAATTAATATTTCTTCTTGAACTTTGTCTGATGCCATTTTGACGCAAAGGCAAATGATTATTAGAAACTGACACTTTTGTAGGGAGAGCTAGGGAATTTGTACCCACTGGGAGTTTGTTTTTTTGGACCGATTCGTAGGTGAAGCTGGGTGCGACATCTGTTGCTGGTGCCTGGGCTGACTCCTTTCTTGCAGCAGCTGCCTCCTGCCCCACGCGTCCCTTTCTGATCGCCTTGTCCACCATGGGCCATAGCTATAGAGCAATGGCATCCTTTACAGGGTACCATGTGACAATTTCTTGCCCATGAGGTGAGCTGGGTTATAGAGTAGGGGCAGACGATCTCCAGTTTAAGGAGGAGACATCCAGGCGCACATGGTGACTTGAGGATTCTCCAAGCTCAAAAGAGGTGTTAGGAATATCCCGTCTGTCCAAAGAATCCAGGTCAGCACACCTTGTTTTGTCTTCCCCCAAACGAGTCCTTCCCTCAACGACATCTGGGTAGGTAGCCTCATTAGATGAGGAGCTATCCTGGTCCCCTTCACCGTTTAGGGCTTTGATGAGGTCTTCAATGGGAATGTCAGGACGTTGGGCATAGAAGTACTGCAAGGATGAAGAAGAATGATCGAGATCCCGATAGTGCCGGGGGATGTGCGGGTGCTCGGGGATTTGAGGATCCCATGCAGGCCAATCATTGATGTTTTCCACATTCCCCCCTTCACCCTCCATGCCTTGCTCAACTTGTTGTTCATTAAACCCGGGTTGGGGGGGCTGCTCGGCCTGAGGCTGCTGCTGCCACTGTGGCTGGTCTGGTTGGTTTGCCGCCTGGTGGGGATCGCCGCCCATAATATCTAGGTGATCTCCCCCTTGCCCATTCTCCGCTAATGGTGTGCCGGAGAAGCTGCACAGAGGGTTCGGGCGGGATGCGCACCCTGCGACACCGGTCTTCGTTCGGCGGAACTAGTCTGGGAACTGCCCATTGAGGATGAAAACTGGAACCGTCCAGGATCTGCCTGTGCCATCGAAGAGGGAGCCTACTGAGAGCACGATAATTCTTGGTACCCTCTCCGGGCACAAGATCAGCATCCTTACCAGGATCCTAGAACGGTTGGTGTCCCTGTACCAGTCTAGCAATCTCCCAAAAGGTGCCACCGCTACCTGAATGTAGGTGTCGTTCTGGAAGTCTAGTGGAAAAGCGAGCAGCATGATCCAGCAAAGACGGGTGTAGGTACAGGACCAAAGGTTTATACCTTCATTATGACGAACAACCCAGATGACATGATCCTGACCCGGGTGGAAGGGGGAGTTTCGGACAAGCCTTTCCCGTTGAACCACGGTTATGAGCCTGATTAGACCCAAACCGAGCGGTGAGAGGTGCGCTTCAAAACACGGACATGCTGATCTCCTTCAAGGAAGTCGCAAACATTGGTGAGAGCTTGCCGGAGCAGATTTATGTCTTCTAGCATTGGGTCCAGAGAGACAATGGCAAACTCCTCGTGCCCACGAGGTAGTTCCCCTCCCAACGTGACCCTAGTTCTTGCTGGCCGATCCCAACCTTGTTCAACGTGTAGACCACCGATGAGAAACAGCTCTGGGTTGACCGGAAAGTTGGCCATGCCGGTGGGAGGAGAAACTTTGCTAGTGAAGAGCGAGGGCAGATTGGGGGGTGAGGCCTAAGTTTCTTGGAAGAAGAAAGACGAACAGCCGAGGAGATTGGAGTAGTAGATTGGAACTGCTCTTGAGTTGAGACCGGGAGTTGTTGATCGGTTATGGGGGGTGTGGTTGCGACCGATGGTTTCCAGGTTGATCCCTTAGGGCACTAGGCTAGGCGAGGGAGAGAGTTAGTGATCCCACCTCTCAGAGGCATAGGCTTACGTGCGCCACCAAATTTTGGCCGCCACAAAAGGCGCGGTCCTGGGGAGATACGAGACGTGCAACACGCGACCGAGTGCCCAACGAAATTGCACCGGGTGCACCGAGCCCGACCCGGCCATTTAAAGCCGATGTAACTAGGCAGAAGGCAAACTCTACAAGATTTTGAAAATAATGGCACTAGGGTCGGAGGGTGTGCGGGCGAGGTTTGAAGATCTTCTTTGTGCTTGCCCATACGGGTGTCAATAAATGCGTACTATGATTGTTCACACCGACCGTTTCAAGCAAGAGCGAAGAATAGGTGAGCCAGCTTGAGACACCAACCGAGAAGAGGGGCAAGGAAACCCACTGGCATGAGAACCAGAATGAACAATCTGACCAGGACTAGAAGCTTCAAAACCGAAAACCAATTTGCCAGGGAACGAGCACAAAGCGGTATCCAAATTAACTTTGAAAGACCCAAAGGAAATAGAGGAGGAAGACCCAGCAGATTTGACGGAGATCTAAAAGAGCGCCGGCGAATGAAACTTTTTGAACTTTTAGAAGACAATTTTTTGGATCTTTTAGAAACCACTTTGATCCAATCCTTTTCCTGCTCCAATTCCCAAAGCCACTTCTCCCTTTCCCAGTTAGGCATTCCATTGTTCCAAAGATGAAAGTAGCAATCAAAGTTATCCATGATGACCCGGCGAAGCTTGTAAACATGAAAGCCTACTTGCTTAGAGAAAACCGAGAAGCGAAAATGGTTATTGCTTAAGAAGCGAACATGAAAGCTTTCAGCCTTGCCGCCCAAGCAAGCTTGAAGGGCAAGAGCCACTGTGTCTTCAGAGAGACGAAAAAGATGACGACAAAAAGTAACCAGCAAAAGGAAGGAGCCTGAAGCGGAGGGGAAAGGGTGATGAACGGGTGACCTGAAGAGACGGCGGACTTCTTGCTGAAAAACAAGGCCTTTGTTGAAATCCATTTTCTCGGCCAAACCCCAAGCGGACACCATGACAACAGCGTCAAGCGGCCCAGATCAAACGCGAGGAACACCATGAGAGGGATTTGCTATGGCTAGAAGATGGAAGGTCGGGCGGGAGAGGTTTGAAAAGGGGGCATGGAGGTTTGGAGCCGAGAGGAGAGCCAGGAGGAGAGCCATCCTAAGTCCGTGTGTTATGCTGCATCTGGCGGAGTTGCAATTGGTCAACCACCTAACAGGAACCATTTCACTATGGAAAATTCAGTTCAGCTAAAAAAATAGGTATCTGAAAATAGGAACCATTTCACTACTGTATAACATTATTACTTGTGTCTTCAACTAAAAAAACAGCAACCATTTCACTATGGAAACTTCAGTTCAGCTAAAAAACAGGTACCTAAAAACTGGAACCATTTCACTACTGTTTAAAAATATGCTTAAATGTTTACCTCCTAGTCAGTGCTCCTAGACTGCTATTGTATAGGTGAATTGGGCTTGATGGAAAAATTAAACAAAAAATTCATCATCCGGATCTTGCCCCACAGAATTAAGTGGTGCAACATAGCCGTCACCAACATATGTGTCGTCAGTGTTGTCTTCATCCTCAGGCAACTGAGATTCAGTTGGTTCATCTCCAGAGGCCGCAATCAACCTGTCATTCATAGATGCATCTACATTAATCCCTTCCATGTCATTCCTCCTCCACTGCTAACTCTTCATGTTCTGCTGATGCTGTCATATATTCCACTCCCACGACCGGTGAATCTAGATCAATTTACATCTCCAATATTTTGTACTTCGAGGCATGGAAAATAGATTCCTAGGCTTCATTCTGAGAACACTGCACCAATTAGGTTTCTTGACACCTTTAACATAAACGACTTGCTCACTTGTGTACCTAGAATATAAGGATCACCGCCGTATCGAAATCGTGTTGTATCAATATCAATAATCCCATATTGATCTTGACTGTAACCTCTCCCTTTATTTTTGCCTCCCCGCAGAACGTCATACTCGCCGCACCGAAATAGTACAACTTCCTTTCACCAGAGAATTCAAGTGACAATATTTCCTGAATCACGTCGTACCAGTTCATATTTCCGGTACTATCATCTCCTTTCACGACAACCTTGCTATTCTGTGTACTAAGATTCTTGTCAGCAGATGCTGTTCGAAACAAGAAACCATTTATGGAGCATCTATTAAAAAAACGAGCTCGGTTGTTAGGACCATGCGAAAGTGCATACAACATTTCGCTTGCATTCCCTTGTTCGTACAATTTCCTTATATGCAGGAAGTTAAAAAAATATGTTAGCAATTACGAAGAAGCATTAGTTTGCCACCATTACAACACATGAAAACATTAACTCACTTCACGCTCAAACTAACCTACAAAATGGGCCTTGTGCCGCACTTCAACATTTCGTGTACCTAATTTGGTTAGCTCGTCCAAATGCTTTCTGCAGTTAAAACAAAATGTTTTAGTTTGGTTAATAAAGTACATAGCACAAAAGGGTAGAAACAAAATCAAATTTAAATGTCAATCTTACTTAATCCATGGCGCTACATCATCACAATTTGTAAGTATATAGTGCCTCAATTGATGCATCTTACCGGGAGGTATTAACTCAATAGTACCTCCTTCTTACTCAAGTTAATACTCCCAAAATGCTTAGTCTAGATGGTGGTTCATCCACTGCAGCACCTTGATTACGCTCTGGACGATTAAGCTTCGTGTCGACGTCTTCCAAGAAGCGAGAACAAAATGTCATGCATTCCTCACATATATACCCCTCTACTATTGAACCTTCAGGGTATGCTTTATTCCTCACATATCCTTTAAGTGTATGCGAGATATCCCTCAATTGGATACATCCATCTATAACACACAGGACCACCTTGTTTAGCCTCATCCGCTAGGTGAACTCGCAAGTGTACCATTATATCAAAATGCGGTGGGAATATCATCTCTAGCGACAAAGTGTCTCCTTAATAGATATGCTCAGGCATCAAGTTCTACGGTGTCCAGTTCCTTGGAACATATAGCATTGAAAAACATACTAAGCTCAATCAAGGGGACTATAACATCTTTAGGCAATATGCCTCGTACCACCGGGGTAAAAGTTTCGAAAATAACATGGTAGTCATGGGTTTTCAGTGCGAAAGCTTACACCCATCGACGTTGACGGATTTCTTAATATTGGAGGCATATCCATCGGGCATTTTCACGCCTTCTAGAAACTTTAAAAATATTATTTTCTCGTTTACCCAAAGCTGTACAATGCTTGGAGCGGGGTGTACCTATTATTCTTGACCATAGGGTGTGTTGATCCGCCTTATCCCTATATGTTGCGAGTCAAGGCGAGCCTTCTCGGTCTCCTTAGTTTCCCCTTCTATGTCCAGCAGTGTCCCCAAAATACTCTCACATATGTTCTTCTCAATGTGCATGACATCCAAATTATGCCTTATAAGTAATGATGCCCAGAAGGAAGTTCAAAAAAAATGCTCTTCTTCCTCCAATTGTGCCATCTGTTATCCTCATCCATTGCTTCCTCTTCCTTGTCGTCTTCCCAAATTCTGGTTGCTCAAAACTCTAAAATTGTTGCAACACCTGCTCTCCCATCAATGGCAAGCGGAGATTCCCGGTTTCAACCATGTTGTTGAAGCTGATTTTGTTCTTTCTCCACTTGTGGTTCTTGGGCAAAAAACGGCGATGTCCCATGTAGCAATGCTTGGACCCGTATTTCAGCCATAAATAATCAGTATCTTTGTGGCGACGGACATGCAAACTTGCCTTTTGTGCTCCAACCGAAAGCATGGCATATGCGGGAAATCATTGATGGTCCAGAGTAAAACAGCCCGCGTGGTGAAGTTCTTCTTCTCTTTTGCATCCCAAGTCTCGACACCCCTTTCCCAAAGGACTTTTACCTCATCAATCAATGGCTGCAGATATACATCAATGCTCATTCCTGGAGATTTTGGTCCCGGTACCAACATTGACATCATCCAATACGGTTGCTTCGAGACACAACCATGGAGGCAAGTTATATGGGATAATGATCACCGGCCATGTTGTGTAGGTCACATTGAACATCCCAAATGGATTGAAGCCATCAGATGCAAGGCCAAGCCTAATGTTTCGAGGCTCAGATGCAAAATCCTTGTACTTGTCATCCACGTGCTTCCAAGCGGCGAGTCGTCGGATGACGCATTTTCCTATCCCGTACTAATCCTTCTTTATGCCACCGCATGTATGATGATGTTGTCTCTCTCATGTATAGTCTTTGTAGACGGGGAATAAGTGGGAAATAACGCAAGACTTTGCATGGATACCGCTTCTTTCCTTTACCATTGGCAACAATTGCAGGTCAACATCAAATGTCCTCCTCCTTCGAAGGGTTACGCGGAGGCTACGCTAGCCGAAAACAAAAACTTTGTACCGCACAAACCAGAACACTTGCAAGTAAGGGCCGATAGATCGTTACCGATTGGAGTGTGCAGCGGAAACAACCAATCGGGCTATCCGATCCGAAACGAGTGTAGCCGATTCTCGCAAGCCGGCGCCGATACCCGGGACAGCCGATTCGCCAATCAGCCTATTCGCGAGATGCCGTAGCCGATTCGAGTCGTCCGAGTGTGTTCTCACGCCTCGCTCCGATGCGCTCGACCGCAACCGATTCCTCCACGGCCGATGAACAGCGTGCAACGTAGCGGCGCCTCTACCGGTATCCACACGTCCGGGGACGAACGCCGAACACCCGTGTGCTAGCACGCGATGCAAGACTAGGGTTTGGCTCGAAAGTGGGGAGGGTTTCCGTGGAGATTGATCTCGGCGACTTCATTGCACGCGATGCAATTGACGTTCGCAGCCTCTCCACCCTCCCTCCTTTATATAGAGTTGGCCGACGGGACTAGTGGCCGGTCAGGACTCTATTTTGAATCGGATCCTATCCGAATCTCACGAGTTGGCTGCCCATACGTCGTAAGCCCATAGGACTCTATCCGATCGGATCCCTATCCGATCGAGCCGCATCCGAGTCCAACTCGAATGCCTGTTCTTATCCCCTTAAGCGTGCGACCCAGTAGGTTCAGGTATACTCGGTTTCGGCTATAGTCTAACTTAGCCGACGTTTCGAGTCCAACTCAGCCAGACACATCAACAACGACGCCTAGCAGCACATATTGACACCATAGCATACAAGAATATAATATCGGCTCAACCCGTAATGTGTACACAAATCCCTTTGCCTCACGATACCGGTTAAGCTATAGGCAAGATGTGTGCCATCCCTTCAATAGCTTAACCATTCACTCGAACCGTATTGGATTATCCGTCATTGATTGACTCCTCAATCAACTTAGCATGGCCATGCATTTCCATAATCCATTACCTCGAGGGGCCCGAGATATCTCTCCAAGGAGGGGCAAATTCCATCTTGATCACTCACATCCCACTCCATGTTTCATAGCAAACCCGAAAACTACCTTTATAACTACCCGATTCTGGAATAGCATTTAGTAGTCCCAAAGTAGGCTACTACACATGTTGGAATCCATGGTGATCTCGGTCTAAGGACTTTGTACCAACACTACTCGAGACCAACTAATGGCACATTAATTCCTGTAGTGTCTCATGGTGGGTCTATCCAACAATGTGTTCTTCAACACATGTGTCCATGTTTATTGATTTGGTATCTCCATACCCATGATCTATGAGACATGATCATCAATCAATAAACATGCCGATCTTAGAATCATATTTGTTCCAACAATATGACATATGATCAGGGATCGTTTAGAAATAGATTCATACATAAAGAGTCTCATAAATAAGTCACGTACTTATTGACCAATACAAGATGTCTATTTCATGGAACTGAATAACACTATATTCATTTATAGATAAACATTGACGTGATATCCAACATCTCCATGTTGCCTATAGGGCATATCACTAACAATCTCCCACTTGCACTAGATGATGTGAACCCGCTAGGGTTGGTGCCCGATCTTTCGATGAGAGGCAGGGGGTAACTCGATTTGAGGGAAGGGGATGACGTTGGCGGTCCGACTACAGCTCTCTCAAGTGCTGCGCCTTAGCAACCGGTACACCACCTCCAAGGATGCCGCACCTTGTGGAGCACGACACCAGCCACTAGGGCTCTCAATCCTGCAAGCAAATCGAAGAAACTTGCAAGAACAAGATAACAGGTATTGAAATTACCAAATAGGAATGAGGGATTCGAATCCAAGATACAATATGTGGGGTTCAAGGCGGGAAGTAGGGCAGCTTATCCAGCATGCGCTATTCCGCAAGCGACTAGCAACAATGGCTAAGAATGCAACTCAACAAAACCCAACCCTAGAGTGGCGGCTGCTGGGGTATTTGTGAGGTTGGAGACGACCAGGATGTCTCCCCCAAACCCTAGGACGCGCCCCTAATGGGCCCAACTTGATACAAGGCCCATCAGCCCAAGTTCTGGTAACACAGTACCAGTCACGACCATTTTGACGATTCCCGTTGACTCAGGGCGAATTTGAAGGTGATTCCAAATCCATTTGAAAATAGACTTGATAGGCTTTCCAGGAAGTCCAAGATCACCCCAATCGAAGTCCGTATGAAGTCGCAGCACCCGTCAGAAGTTGGTGTTGTTCTGCTGCCCGAACCTGGAGCTTGTGAATCCTTTCCCCTTTGGCTCCTGTTCTTCATTCCCGAGCAAAACAACAGGTGCAAGTGTCTCCGTTGTCTAAACAAGATGGACAAGTGCTTAAGAAGGAGCTTATCTGATGGTTAAGTTGTCGAGCACGAGCACGAGTAAGGGGACCAAGTGGAGGGGTGGACGTATCGGTGGCGGTGATGTCCTCATCATCCTCCTCCTTCTTGCATTTGAGTCGTCCTCGACTCAAGCTCATCTTCTTCTCCCAAGTATGGTTTCAAATCTGCAATGTTAAATGTGGGGTTGACCCCAAAATCTGCAGGAAGATCAAGCTTATATGCATTTTCATTAACACGTTGCAGCACTTTAAAAGGGCCATCAGCTCTAGACATTAGTTTGGATTTTCTCGGTTCAGGAAACCTTTCCTTCCTCAAATGTAACCAAACCAGATCACCCGGTTCAAAATGCATATGCTTCCTACCTTTATCACTAGCATACTTATACTTAGCATTCATGCGCTCTATGTTCTCTTTAGTTGTTTCGTGCAGCTTAAGCATCAATTCAGCACGTTGCTTAGCATCAAAGTTTAGTTTTTCAGAAGTTGGCAAGGGCATCAAATCAATAGGAGCTCGTGGTACGAAGCCATAGACAATCTCAAAAGGACACATTTTTGTAGTAGAATGCAGCGAACGATTATACGCAAATTCAATATGAGGCAAACATTCTTCCCACATTTTAATGTTCTTTTTAGGACAGCCCTAAGCATGGTTGATAAAGTTCTATTTACAACCTCGGTTTGACCATCGGTTTGAGGGTGGCAAGTAGTGGAGAATAACAGCTTGGTTCCCAACTTAGCCCACAAGGTTCGCCAAAAATGACTAAGGAATTTTGCATCACGATCGAAACAATTGTATTTGGCACACCATGCAAACGAACAATCTCACGAAAGAATAAATCAGCAATGTTGGTAGCGTCATCGGTTTTGTGACACGGTATGAAATGTGCCATTTTAGAAAATCTATCTACCACCACAAACACGCTGTCCCTCCCCTTCTTGGTTCTAGGCGGTCCTAAAACAAAGTCCATAGAGATATCCTCCCAAGGTACACTAGGGACGGGTAGAGGCATGTACAAACCATGAGGGTTAAGACGTGACTTAGCTTTTGGCATGTCGTGCAGCGGGCTATGAATCTCTCCACGTCTCTCCTCATCCCGGGCCAAAAGAAATGAGCAGCAAGGATGTCCTCTGTTTCTTCACACCAAAGTGTCCCATCGCCCTCCTCCATGTGCTTCCCGCAACAATAACAAACGCACGGAGCTAGTGGAATGCATAGCTTGTTAGCTCTAAACACAAACCCGTCATTGAGGATGAATTTGTTCCAAGTCCTTCCTCCTTTACAATTCAGCAATACATCTTTGAAGTCAGCATCATGTGCATATTGTTCTTTTATTGTTTCCAAGCCAAAGATTTTGAAATCAAGCTGTGACATGGCATAACGTCTAGACAAAGCATCGGCAATCACATTTTCCTTTCCCTTTTTGTGTTTGATGACATAAGGGAAGGTCTCAATGAATTCTACCCATTTAGCATGTCTACGATTCAGTTTGGCTTGGCTACGAATGTGTTTCAAAGATTCATGATCGAATGTATGACAAACTCCTTGGGCCACAAATAATGCTGCCATGTTTGTAGAGTTCGAACTAAAGCAAACAATTCCTTGTCATAAGTAGAATAGTTCAAACTAGGCCCACTCAATTTCTCACGAAATATGCTACAGGTTTGCCATCTTGTAAAAGGACACCTCCCAAACCAATTCCACTAGCATCACATTCAAGCTCAAAGGTTTTATTGAAATCGGAAGTGGAGCAAAGGTGCATGTGTTAACTTATCTTTAAGCATGTCGAAGGCGTCCCGATGTGCATCTGTCCATTTGAAGATCACTCCCTTCTTGGTAAGCTCATGCGGCGGGGCAGCAAGGGCGCTAAAGTCCTTCACAAGCGACGATAGAAACCAGCAAGTCCCGAAAACTTCGCACTTGGGTAACGGTTGTAGGTACCGGCCAGCTATGTATCGCTTCAACCTTGGCTTGATCAACTTCAATTCCTGTGGTGTCACAACATAGCCAAGAAAAGACACCCGATCTGTGCAAAATGTGCACTTCTCAAGGTTACCAAATAAACGTGCATCACGCAATGCATCAAAAACAGCACGCAAGTGTTCAAGATGTTCCTCATGTGATTTGCTATAAATCGGGATGTCATCAAAGTATACAACTACAAATCTGCCAATAAAAGCGCGCGAGAACTTCATTCATCAATCTCATGAATGTGCTAGGTGCATTAGTGAGACCAAAAGGCATGACCAGCCACTCATACAACCCAAACTTTGTTTTAAAAGCAGTTTTCCATTCATCTCCCAATTTCATACGAATGCGGTGGTACCCACTACGTAAATCAACCTTAGAAAACACAACAAGCACCACTCAACTCATCAAGCATATCATCTAGGCGTGGAATAGGATGACGGTAACGAATGGTGATATTATTGATAGCCCTACAATCCACACACATGCGCCATGTTCCATCTTTCTTTGGCACAAGTAATACCGGAACAGCACAAGGACTAAGAGACTCACGCACATAACCTTTGTCGAGTAGCTCCTGCACTTGGCGTTGAATCTCCTTTGTCTCCTCTCGGATTGGTCCGTATGGCGCACGGTTGGGCAATGAAGCTCCAGGAATGAGATCAATTTGATGCTCAATCCCTCGAATAGGTGGCGTCCGGTGGAATCTCACTTGGAAACACATCGAATACTCCGCAAAAGGTTAGCAATGGCGGGGAGGCAAAGTAGGCTGCAATTCATGGAGTGAAATCAATGCTTCTTTGAGACCAAAGCATAAGCAAGGGAGGTAGAAGCAATCAGCTCATTTATTTCAGATTTTGTAGCAATCAAGCAAGCTCCCTTTAACTTAATTTCCTTCTTGTTATCATGAGCAGATTTGCTATTCTTGTGTTTATGCTTCTCAAGATCATTTACTACAATCTGATTTTCACTCTTAGCATGCTCCAATTTTTCAATTTGTTAGCTCTAGCAAGTTCATCCTTTAAAATCATTTCGGGGACATAGGATGTAACACAATCTTCTTCTCATGGTATGAAAAGGAGTACTGATTTGATCTACCATGATGCATGGAGTCTCTATCAAATTGCCATGGTCTACCTAGCGAGGATACTACATGCTTGCATAGGCACAACATCACATTCAATAACATCTTTGTAGGATCCAATGGCAAAGTTGATTCTCACAAGTTTAGTTACCTTCGCCTTACCACCGTTGTTGAGCCACTGAATGTAGTATGGATGAGGATGTGGCTGTGTAGGGAGTGCCAATTTCTCCACCATCTCGCCGCTAGCTAAGTTGTTGCAGCTCCTTCCATCAATGATCATGCGGCAAGATCTCTCTTTAACCACACACTTTGTTTGAAACAAGGTGTGCCGCTGATTTTGCTCCGCTTGTTCCATTTGTGCACTAAGCACACGCTTGCACAACAAGGCTCTCATAGTGTGCTTGCATCGTCCGCACCAATGTGCTCCTCCTCTTCTTCACCTACATGGTCACCGCAAGCAAAGCAAGTGTATCTTCATCAAAATCACTAGCGGAGAGGAGTACTCACCATCATCTCTAACAATCCTCACGCGTTTGCTTGGACAATCACGCATCATATGTCCATAGCCCTTGCAGCGGTGGCACCGAATGTCTCTTGTTCTACCCGTGGAGGCAACGAGATGAAGAGCTCTCTACGGGTTTTTGGACGGTCTTTGCTGCTGAATTTGATGGAGCAGCACGGGACTTGTCACCTTGGATGGAGGAGGTGTTGCCCTACTCAATGAAGAGGATGGTGCAGCGGCACGTGTGGCGAAGTAGAAGTTGTGCGTGGCTGCCACGAGCTAGTCTTTCCTGCGAAATGTTAGTCTTGGTGCTGCACGTCGTCCCTGCACTTCTCTTTCAGCTTTGCAAGCAAGGTGAAATAAACGGGTGACATTGTTATAATCCTTATAGGCAAGAATGTCCTGAATCTCCCTATTTAATCCACCCAAAAATCTAGCCATAGCAGGTTCCTCATCCTCCTCTAGATTACAACGCAAATGCCCATTTGCAATTCCGAAAGTACTCTTCTACACTTTTAGTTCCTTGTCTCAATTGCTTGCAACCTATTCAACATGTCTCGGGCATAGTAAGAAGGAACAAATCTAGCCCGCATGACCCTTTTCAAAGCATCCCAAGTAGGTGGTATGTTATCGGGATTTTTCTTGCAATGTTCAATCCACCAAACAGAAGCAAAATCGTAAATTCACTAGTAGCAACCTAACACGAGTGTTTTCGGAAATTCATGACATGTAAATTTTTGATCAACAGCAATTTCCCAAGTAAGGTAAGCATCGGGGTCATATTTGCCATCAAAGGGTGGTACCTTGAATTTAATCTTGTGGAAAGCTTCGTTGTTGTTGTTGTTATGGTGCACTTCACGGCGGCGGTGTCCTCCGCCCACACCACGACGGTGCTGTTCGGGCGTCGATGGCGTCTTTCTTCATCTTCGTGTCGGCAGGGTAGTTGTTCGCATCCCCTTCATCTTCAAGATGGTGCTGATCATGGTGGTGATCCGGGTGACGGTTGTGATTGCCTCGAGCCGCAAAGTCATCGAATCGCCTCAAGAAAGCAGCAAGGCGGTGTCCACTCGTTGAATGGATGCCTCCAAGGTACCAAGCCGATTGTTGGTAGTAATCTGTGCATCCTCCAATTGCCCAAGCTTCTCATTTGTGGTCTGCAAATCTGCATCAAGGCCTTCAGTGTGCAGCCTCACTCGAGCGACATCATGAATAAGAGCACCGGTGCGGGAGAATGTCGACGATCGTCTTCTTCCTCGGTTCCTGCCATAGTAAGAAAGACAAGAGCAAACAAGCAAGTGAAAGGAAACATGCCCTACACCTATTGGGTTTGTGTTCAAGTGGAGTCGCTCACTCTCAACCTATTAAGCAAGCTCTTACAAGTTCTTACCTTGCCAATCAGGATGTGAAGGCAACCAGCAAGGGAGGCACCTAGGAAGCAATGTATCGGTGCAGCGCAATACAAGCACTTGGAGAAGCGTAGTTGTGTGTGTGTGGAGCTGTAGGAAGGATGAAAAATTGCACAAGGAAAATACTAGCACCACATTAGTCTCAAGCAAGCTGAATAATTGTTCAAATGATGGTAAGTGCTGGTCCTAGGCTAAACCAAGCTAGATACGCGAGCCTAGCCACAAATGACAGCACCTAATATGACCAATTGACACAAGCTATCAAGTACCTATGACACGAACTGCTGCAAACAACACAACCTTTCTTGGTCTGACTTCAGCTCAATGTTGTTGTGGTTTCTTTTTCTTTTTAGTGCGGCTTTTCTTTCATTCTTTCTTTGCACCTTTCTGCCTTTTTCCTCTTTGTTTCTCCCCTTTCGACTAGCAAATATGCAGAGGAGGTCCTCAAAGCACACAAGACAACTAGTGCAGAGTTGGACAGCACAAGTAACAAATACAAGCACTAAACTTGACGGGCGAGTTACAGCAAGAATGAGGCCGAATTAGAACTTGTGGCCAAAAGCAATCTTGTAAAGCTACTCGTAGCCCTTCCAGCCTGTATCTAAACACCAAGATCCGAGCTCGTATGTGGAAGATATGTAACTCAAGAAACCAGATACAGATCTGATTCCGAATCAACTCGAACTCAACATTCAGATCTGAGTTCTAAACGCAACAGATTGGTAACTTGGTGCTAAGGGGTGACAAGAACTCGAAACTCTAGTGGATTAGACCAAAGGAACCAGCAACTTGACACAACCAAAGCAACCAAAAACTCAGCAAGCCCTAACCAAGTAGTACTAGCAAAGGCTCAAAGGGCTGAAACGAAATCTCTCACCGATAAACCTTGAGCTCGATACCAAATGATGTGAACCCGCTAGGGTTGGTGCCCGATCTTTCGATGAGAGGCAGGGGGTAACTCGATTTGGGGGAAGGGGATGACGTTGGCGGTCCGACTACAGCTCTCTCAAGTGCTGCGCCTTAGCAACCGGTACACCACCTCCAAGGATGCCGCACCTTGTGGAGCACGACACCACCACTAGGGCTCTCAATCCTGCAAGCAAATCGAAGAAACTTGCAAGAACAAGATAACAGGTATTGAAATTACCAAATAGGAATGAGGGATTCGAATCCAAGATACAATATGTGGGGTTCCGAAGGCAGAAGTAGGGCAGCTTATCCAAGCATGCGCTATTCCAAGCAAGCGACTAGCAACAATGGCTAAGAATGCAACTCAACAAAACCCAACCCTAGAGTGGCGGCTGCTGGGGTATTTGTGAGGTTGGAGACGACCAGGATGTCTCCCCAAACCCTAGGACGCGCCCTAATGGGCCCAAGTTGATACAAGGCCCATCAGCCCAAGTTCTGTAACACAGTACCAGTCACGACCATTTTGACGATTCCCATTGACTCAGGGCGAATTTGAAGGTGATTCCAAATCCATTTGAAAATAGACTTGATAGGCTTTCCAGGAAGTCCAAGATCACCCCAATCGGAGTCCGTATGAAGTCGCAGCACCCGTCAGAAGTTGGTGTTGTTCTACTGCCCGAACACGGAGCTTGTGAATCCTTTCCCCTTTGGCTCTCGTTCTTCATTCCCGAGCAAAACAACGGTGCAAGTGTCTCCGTTGTCTAAACAAGATGGACAAGTGCTTAAGAAGGAGCTTATCTCGATGGTTAAGTTGTCGAGCACGAGCACGAGTAAGGGGACCAAGTGGAGGGGTGGACGTATCGGTGGCGGTGATGTCCTCATCACTAGAGTCAATCATGTAAGTATCTAATACCCATTGCTCTTGTGTGCGCCTCATGCTTCGGCTGAGGGAGATGTTTTGTCAGCGGATCGGCTATGTTGAGATCCGTGTGCACTTTGCATATCTTGACATCACCTCTGTCCACTATCTCGTGGATGAGATGATATCGCCGAAGTATGTGTTTGGACTTCTGATGTGACCTTGGCTCCTTGGCTTGCGCAATGGCTCCACTATTATCACAATAGAGAGACATTAGACCAGTCGCACTAGTCATCACACCAAGCTCAGAAACGAATTTTTCTTGATCCAAACAGCCTCCTTTGCAGCTTCCAAGCAAGCAATGTACTCGGCCTCCGTTGTAGAATCGCAACGGTATCCCGCTTGGAACTCTTCCAGTGATTGCGCCTCCGTTCGGGCGAGACACGAACCCAGATTGCGATCTATAATCATCCTTGTCTGTGTTGGAAGCTAGCATCGGTGTAACCACTTACAACGAGCTCTTCTTCACCTCCATAGACTAGGAACATATCCTTAGTTCTTCTTAGGTACTTAAGGATATTCTTTACTGGCGATCCAGTGACATTCACCTGGATCGGCGGTATATGCTCGTAGCACTCAAAGCGTACGAGACATCGGGCGTGTACAAAGCATGGCATACATGATGGATCCAATTGCCGAAGCATATGGAACCATACCCATCTTATTCCGCTCATCATGTGTCCGTGGACACCGATTCTTGCTAAGATTAATACCATGGGACATGGGCAAGAAACCTTTCTTGGAATCATGCATGTTGAACCTTTTCAATACCTTGTCAATGTATGTACTTTGGCTTAATCCAATTAGCCTCTTGGATCTATCTCTATAGATCCGAATGCCAATATGTATGCTGCCTCCCTAAGTCTTTCATGGAAAAACTATTTTTCAATGAAGACTTGATGGATTCTAAGCATAGGGATATCATTTCCAATCGTAATATGTCATCCACATATAAGATTAGAAATACAATTGCGCTCCCACTAACCTTTTTGTAAACACAGGCCTCTTCTTCGTTTTTGATGAAACCAAACCCTTTGATTACTTCATCAAAACGAATATTCCAACTCCGAGATGCTTGCTTCAATCCATAAATGGATTTCGTAGCTTGCATATCTTTCCAGGCGATTCTGGATCGACAAAACCCCGAGGTTGTATCATGTATACATCCTCGCTTAGGTTTCCATTTAGGAAAGCCGTTTTGACATCCATCGCCATATCTCATAATCGAAATATGCAGCAATCGCTAGGATAATCCGAATAGATTTAAGCATTACGACGGGCGAGAAGGTTTCATCATAATCAACTCCTTGAATCTTTTAAAACCTTTTGCACCAATCGCGCCTTATAGATGTGAACATTTCCATCCATATCGGCCTTTTCTTAAAAACCCATTTACACTCAATGGTTTTGACACCATCAGTGGATCAATCAAGTTCCAAACTTGATTGTCATACATGGATTCTATTTCGGATTTCATGGCTCCAAGCCACTTGTTGGAATCGGGTCCCACCATCGCTTCCTCATAGGTCTTAGGTTCATCGTTGTCCAACAACAATATATCACGTTGTTCCGCACTGTGTACTGTCGTGTGCACGACGTGATCTTTCGGACTCCGTGGGCTGGTGTATCTACAACGGTGGCGCAACACTTTGCTCCCCTGTTGTGGTTACGTGGTCGCTGAAATATTTTCGGTGTTTCTTGAACTTCTTCAAGATGCACCCTGCTCCCACTAACCCTTCTTGAAAGAAACTCTTTCTCCAAGAAGACACCATGTCGGGCGACAAACACTTTGCCTTGTTCCCGATTATAAAAGTAATATCCCTTAGTTTCCTTAGGATATCCCACAAAGAAGCACTTGTCGATTTGGGTGTGAGCTTGTCAATTGTAAACGCTTTACATAAGCCTCACATCCCCAAATTTTGAGAAAAGACAAACTAGGGGTTTGCCCTGTCCATATCTCATATGGTGTCTTTTCAACCGACTTAGATGGAACTCTATTTAGTGTGGCGCAGTTGTTTCAAGAGCATATCCCCGAAGGATAACGGAAGATCACTTTGGCTCATCATCGACCGCACCATGTCCAACAAGGTGCGATTTCTTCGTTCGGACACTCCGTTCCATTGTGGAGTTCTGGCGGAGTCAAGCGTGGAACAATTCCACAATCTTTCGAGATGATTACCAAACTCTTGGCTCAAGTATTCTCCTCCATGATCTGATTGTAGAAACTTGATTGTTTTCCCTAAATGATTCTGTACTTCATTCTGGAATTCTTTGAACTTTTCAAAGGATTCGGACTTATGCCTCATTAAGTAGATATAACCATATCTACTAAAGTCATCGGTATAGGTAATGAAGTACTCATAACCACCTCGGCCGTTGAGCTCATTGGTCCACATACATCGGTATTTCGAGTGCCAATAAGTCACTTGCTCTCTCACTATGTCCCGTGAAAGGTGCCTTTGTCATCTTACCAAGTAAACAAGACTCACATGTCTCAAATGATTCAAAATCAAAAGAGTGAAGCAATCCATCCTTATGGAGCTTCTCCATGCGTTTCTTATTTATATGGCCTAAGCGACGATGCCGGATAAACGTGGGGTTTATATCATTAGAGAGTTGCCTTTACGTATTAATGTTATAGATGGGAGACGCTTCAAGATTCAAAACGTATAATCCATTCACCAATGGAGCATGAAAATAGAACATATCTCTGAGATATATTGAACAACCATTGTTCATTGATCTAAAATCATATCCTTCCGCTTGCAAACATGAAGCGGAAATAACGTTTTGACATAGTGTTGGAACACAATAACAATTATTCAATTCCAAAACTAATCGAAGGTAGATGAAATGGTGCTTGCCGACAAGCAACGTAGCAACGCTTGCTCCATTGCCGACGCGGCAGTTCACCTCGCCCCTTCTCAATCCTCTACTCCTTCTCATTCCCCGCAACGATTTGCAAATATGAGCTACGATCCGGTATCAAATACCCAAGAGTCGAGTAGGTGAAGTAGCAAGATTAATGTCTATAACATTAATACCTGAAGCGAAGTCGTACTTTGCTTCTTTTTGAGATCCTCCATGTACTTCTTGCGGTTCCTCTTCCATGGCTGTCTCCTTGCAATAGAAGCAAACGGCATCGATGCCGCCGACCCCTTCTTGCCCTTTTTTGCATTGGAGGCACTCGCGATCTCATCGGGAGTTAACTTCCTCTTGGTGCATAGTTTCTTGATAGGTGTTTGCGCTTAGCCTTCGCATCATCATCACATGATGACCGTTTTTGGATACTCTCCTCACTCTTTAGCATCCCATACAATTCAGCCAAGGTTCTATCCATATTGTTCATGTGATAGTTTAATATGAATGGCTCGAAGCTCGGAGGGAGCGACCGGAGAATCACGTCGTAGCCAACTCTTGACTAAGAGGGAAACCTAGTTTCTCAAGACTCTCGATATAGCCAATCATCCTTATCACATGCGGATGACGGGATTGCCCTCAACAAGCTGCACGCAAACAAGGACTTTGAGGTGTTGAACCTCTCGGCCCGAGCTTGGTTCTCAAACATGCCATGCAGTTCCTAAATAATAGTGTGAGCATCGCTGCTCTCATATTGCTTCGAAGCTCGGGGGACATTGTAGCTAGCATGAGACACTTATATCTAGGGCATCATTGGTGTGCTTCTCGTAAGCTCTCCGTGCGATTCTGATGGCATTATTAGGCAAATCCTCGGGATAGGGTACTTCAAGAATATACTCCTTACGCTCTTGCTTGAGAACAATTCTCAAGTTGCGATACCAATCCATAAAGTTTGTTCCATTTAATTTTTCCATTTCGAGAATAGATCGCAAATTAAAGGTACTGGGTGTAGCATTAGCCGCCATTTATTCTACAACGAAAAAGCAAAGTTTAGCACAATGTTTATGCTATGTCTATTGTTAAACAATTTAACATTAGACTCATTACGTATTTTACACCTTCCCTCTAGGTTACGTATTGGGTCAAGATCCACATGTTAGTTAATTTTCTAGTGAGCTTTGGCATCACTTGCTAGAAAATTAGTAACATCGGTAAGCAACACCTTGCTAATCACATCTCTATGTGACTCTTGTTGTTGGTGTGGCATCTCCATGCCCCGCCAACCTATGCCCCAAGGCCCAAAACTGTTTTGATAGCCTTGTTAAGTAAACCAAATGTTCTGCATGTATATGTCGACATATACCCCCTCGTGTTATGATAGAGAATGGCACTCTGCTTTGGCGGACCCACCATTGACAAGCATAACGGTGACGGGTGCAACATTTGGAAGGGCATCATTACCACTTAATTTTGTGAGGGATGCTATCCTATCAAACAAACATATCACATATGAAAGCAAGAAGAATAGCATATAGTGAAATAGTATGGCCCCCTTCACATGGTGATCTCCATCTCCATGCGGTGTAGAGGATCTCCATCTTCATCACCGTTCTTTCGAGTGCCGAATGGTTGATTTCTTCAAACTAAGCTACTACTATAGAAGCTCTAATTGAACATTACATCGACTCGCAGGTCGTGAAAGAATATTACAAGCATTGCACGTATGAAAGAATATTACGGGATTGCACATATGAAAGAATATTACATGCATCACATGCATCTCATACATACAATAGGGCCATACCATCTCAAAGCATTCTCAAAAACAAGTTAGGCGTAGAAACGTTTTCTACCTATCGCAGAGATACGACCGATGACCTATAAGGGGGTACGCACACGGCGTTGTCCCTCGCGGGCTTCGGGCGGCGCCGGACCACCACGAAATTCATAGATCCAATCTATGAAATCGCTTACTGAAACCATATCGGCATAATCTCATCATGCCGTCCCGATACACTATCAAGGGAGATGGTTTGCGTAGGCGCGAGGCAAACAAGATCGGACTACGAGATAGCTTCGGCATAATCACATTATACCGTTCCGATACACTATCAAGGAACGCTATCTCGAAGCCGACTCAAACCGAGTTCTATGGATATTGCTTCGACGTAATCACATTACGCCGTTCCGATACACTATCAAGGAACGCAATTACCATTAACTCTCCTCAACGAGATCCCGTAAAACCGATTGATCTAATCAACCCGTGTACAAAACTTGTTCCGAGATCCAATCTAAAACCCGAACTAAGCAAGATTAGCTCGATACCACCGAAGGGTTACGCGGAGGCTACGCTAGCCGAAAACAAAAACTTTTTACCGCGCAAACCAGGAACACTTGCAAGTAAGGGCCGATAGATCGTTACCGATTGGAGTGTGCAGCGGAAACAACCAATCGGGGGCTATCCGATCCGAATGCAGTGTAGCCGATTCTCGCAAGCCGACGGCCCGATACCGGGACAGCCGATTCGCCGATCAGCCTATTCGCAGATGCCGTAGCCGATCCGAGTCGTCCGACGTGTTCTCGTGCCTCGCTCCGATGCGCTCGACCGCAGCCAATTCCTCCCCAACCGATGAACAGCGTGCAACGTAGCAGCGCCTCTACCGGTATCCACACGTCCGGGAACAGAACGCCGAACACCCGTGTGCTAGCACGCGATGCAAGGCTAGGGTTTGGCTTGAAAGTGGGGAGGGTTTCCGTGGAGATTGATCTCGGCGACTTACGTTGCACGCGATGCAATTGACGTTCCGCAACTCTCCACCCCTCCCTCCTTTATATAGAGTTGGCCGACGGGACTAGTGGCCGATCGGGACTCTATTTTGAATCGGATCCTATCCGAATCTCACGAGAGTTGGCTGCCCATACGTCGTAAGCCCATAGGACTCTATCCGATCGGATCCCTATCCGATCGAGCCGCATCCGAGTCCAACTCGAATGCCTGTTCTTATCCCCTTAAGCGTGCGACCCTATAGGTTCAGGTATACTCGGTTTCGGCTATAGTCTAACTTAGCCGACCGTCGGCTCGAGTCCAACTCGGCCGACTGTCCAACGCGGCGCCTAGCGGCACATATTGACACCATAGCATACAAGAATATAATATCAGCTCGAACACGTAATGTGTACACAAATCCCTTTGCCTCACGATACCGGTTAAGCTATAGGCAAGATGTGTGCCAGCCCTTCAATAGCTTAACCATTCACTCGAACCGTATTGGATTATCGTCTCTTGATTGACTCCTCAATCAACTTAGCATGGCCATGCATTTCCATAATCCATTACCTCGAGGGGCCCAGAGATATCTCTCCAAAGGAGGGGCAAATTCCATCTTGATCACTCACATCCCACTCCATGTTTCATAGCAAACCCGAAAACTACCTTTATAACTACCCGATTACGGAATAGCGTTTAGTAGTCCAAAAGTAGGCTACTACACATGTTGGAATCCATGGTGATCTCGGTCTAAGGACTTTGTACAAACACTACCTAGACCAACTAATGGCACATTAATTCTGTAGTGTCTCATGGTGGGTCTCCAACAATGTGTTCTCCAACACATGTGTCCATGTTTATTGATTTGGCATATCGATGAGGACATCACCGCCACCGATACGTCCACCCCTCCACTTGGTCCCCTTACTCGTGCTCGTGCTCGACAACTTAACCATCAGATAAGCTCCTTCTTAAGCACTTGTCCATCTTGTTTAGACAACGGAGACACTTGCACTGTTGTTTTGCTCACGAATGAAGAACAGGAGCCAAAGGGAAAGGATTCACAAGCTCCGAGGTTCGGGCAGCAGAACAACACCAACTTCTGATGGGTGCTGCGACTTCATACGGACTCCGATTGGGGTGATCTTGGACTTCCTGGAAAGCCTATCAAGTCTATTTTCAAATGGATTTGGAATCACCTTCAAATTCGCCCTGAGTCAACGGGAATCGTCAAAATGGTCGTGACTGGTACTGTGTTACCAGAACTTGGGCTGATGGGCCTTGTATCAAGTTGGGCCCATTAGGGGCGCGTCCTAGGGTTTGGGGGAGACATCCTGGTCGTCTCCAACCTCACAAATACCCCAGCAGCCGCCACTCTAGGGTTGGGTTTTGTTGAGTTGCATTCTTAGCCATTGTTGCTAGCCGCTTTGGAATAGCGCATGCTTGGATAAGCTGCCCTACTTCCGCCTTCGGAACCCCACATATTGTATCTTGGATTCGAATCCATCATTCCTATTTGGTAATTTCAATACCTGTTATCTTGTTCTTGCAAGTTTCTTCGATTTGCTTGCAGGATTGAGAGCCCTAGTGGCTGGTGTCGTGCTCCACAAGGTGCGGCATCCTTGGAGGTGGTGTACCGGTTGCTAAGGCGCAGCACTTGAGAGAGCGTAGTCGGACCGCCAACGTCATCCCTTTCCCCCAAATCGAGTTACCCCTGCCTCTCATCGAAAGATCGGGCACCAACCCTAGCGGGTTCACATCATTTGGTATCAGAGCTCAAGGTTTATCGGTGAGAGTTTTCGTTTCAGCCCTTTGAGCCTTTGCTAGTACTACTTGGTTAGGGCTTGCTGAGTTTTTGGTTGCTTTGGTTGTGTCAAGTTGCTGGTTCCTTTGGTCTAATCCACTAGAGTTTCGAGTTCTTGTCACCCCTTAGCACCAAGTTACCAATCTGTTGCGTTTAGAACTCAGATCTGAATGTTGAGTTCGAGTTGATTCGAAATCAGATCTGTATCTGGTTTCTTGAGTTACATATCTTCCACATACGAGCTCGGATCTTGGTGTTTAGATACAGGCTGGAAAGGCTACGAGTAGCTTTACAAGATTGCTTTTGGCCACAAGTTCTAATTCGGCCTCATTCCTGCTGTAACTCGCCCGTCAAGTTTAGTGCTGTATTTGTTACTTGTGCTGTCCAACTCTGCACTAGTTGTCTTGTGTGCTTTGAGGACCTCCCTCTGCATATTTGCTAGTCTGAAAGGGGAGAAACAAAGAGGAAAAAGGCGAAAGGTGCAAAGAAAGAATGAAAGAAAAAGCCGCACCAAAAGAAAAAGAAACCACAACAACATTGAGCTGAATTCAGACCAAGAAAGGTTGTGTTGTTTGCGCAGTTCGATGTCATAGGTACTTGATAGCTTGTGTCAATTGGTCATATTAGGTGCTGTCATTTGTGGCTAGGCTCACGTCTCTAGCTTGGTTTAGCCTAGGACCAGCACTTACCATCATTTGAACAATTATTCAGCTTGCTTGAGACTAATGTGGTGCTAGTATTTTCCTTGTGCAATTTTCATCCTTCCTACAGCTCCACACACACAACTACAGCTTCTCCAAGTGCTTGTATTGCTGCTGCACCGATACATTGCTTCCTAGGTGCCTCCCTTGCTGGTTGCCTTCACATCTGATTGGCAAGGTAAGAACTTGTAAGAGCTTGCTTAATAGGTTGAGAGTGAGCGACTCCACTTGAACACAAACCCAATAGGTGTAGGGCCTGTTTCCTTTCACTTGCTTGTTTGCTCTTGTCTTTCTTACTATGGCGGAACCGAGGAAGAAGACGATCGTCGACATTCTCCCCGCACCGGTGCTCTTATTCATGATGTATTGCGTCGAGTGAGGCTGCACACTGAAGGCCTTGATGCAGATTTGCGGACCACAAATGAGAAGCTTGGGCAATTGGAGGATGCACATTACTACCAACAATCGGCTTGGTACCTTGGAGGCATCCATTCAACGAGTGGACACCAGCCTTGCTGCTCTCTTGAGGCGATTCGATGACTTTGCGGCTCGAGGCAATCACAACCGTCACCGGATCACCACCATGATCAGCACCATCTTGAAGATGAAGGGGATGAGAACAACTACCCGCGACACGAAGATGAAGAAAGAGCGCCATCGACGCCCGAACAGCACCGTCGTGGTGTGGGCGGAGGACACCGCCGCCGTGAAGTGCACCATAACAACAACAACAACGAAGCTTTCCACAAGATTAAATTCAAGGTACCACCCTTTGATGGCAAATATGACCCCGATGCTTACCTTACTTGGGAAATTGCCGTTGATCAAAAATTTACATGTCATGAATTTCCCGAAAACACTCGTGTTAGGGCTGCTACTAGTGAATTTCTGATTTTGCTTCGTTTGGTGGATTGAACATTGCAAGAAAAATCCCGATAACATACCACCTACTTGGGATGCTTTGAAAAGGGTCATGCGGGCTAGATTTGTTCCTTCTTACTATGCCCGAGACATGTTGAATAGGTTGCGGCAATTGAGACAAGGAACTAAAAGTGTAGAAGAGTACTTTCGGGAATTGCAAATGGGCATCTTTGCGTTGTAATCTAGAGGAGGATGAGGAACCTGCTATGGCTAGATTTTTGGGTGGATTAAATAGGGAGATTCAGGACATTCTTGCCTATAAGGATTATAACAATGTCACCCGTTTATTTCACCTTGCTTGCAAAGCTGAAAGAGAAGTGCGGGGACGACGTGCCGGTACCAAGACTAACATTTCGCGGGAAAGACTAGCTCGTGGCAGCCACGCACAACTTCTACTTCGCCACACGTGCTTCTGCACCATCCTCTTCATTGAGTAGGGCAACACCTCCTCCATCCAGTGACAAGTCCCGTGCTTGCTCCATCAAATTCAGCAGCAAAGACCGTCCAAAACCCGTAGAGAGCTCTTCATCTTTGCCTCCACGGGTAGAACAAGAGACATTCGGTGCCACTGCTGCAAGGGCTATGGACATATGATGCGTGATTGTCCAAGCAAGCGCGTGATGATTGTTAGAGATGATGGTGAGTACTCCTCTCGCTAGTGATTTTGATGAAGATACACTTGCTTTGCTTGCGGCCGACCATGTAGGTGAAGAAGAGGAGGAGCACATTGGTGCGGACGATGCGGCACACTATGAGAGCCTTGTTGTGCAGCGTGTGCTTAGTGCACAAATGGAACAAGCGGAGCAAAATCAGCGGCACACCTTGTTTCAAACAAAGTGTGTGGTTAAAGAGAGATCTTGCCGCATGATCATTGATGGAGGGAGCTGCAACAACTTAGCTAGCAGCGAGATGGTGGAGAAATTGGCACTCCTACACAGCCACATCCTCATCCATACTACATTCGGTGGCTCAACAACGGTGGTAAGGCGAAGGTAACTAAACTTGTGAGAATCAACTTTGCCATTGGATCCTACAAAGATGTTATTGAATGTGATGTTGTGCCTATGCAAGCATGTAGTATCCTGCTAGGTAGACCATGGCAATTTGATAGAGACTCCATGCATCATGGTAGATCAAATCGTACTCCTTTTCATACCATGAGAAGAAGATTGTGTTACATCCTATGTCCCCTGAAATGATTTTAAAGGATGAACTTGCTAGAGCTAACAAATTGAAAAAAATGGAGCATGCTAAGAGTGAAAATCAGATTGTAGTAAATGATCTTGAGAAGCATAAACACAAGAATAGCAAATCTGCTCATGATAACAAGAAGGAAATTAAGTTAAAGGGAGCTTGCTTGATTGCTACAAAATCTGAAATAAATGAGCTGATTGCTTCTACCTCCCTTGCTTCGCTTTGGTGCGTAAAGAAGCATTGATTTCACTCCATGAATTGCAGCCTACTTTGCCTCTGCCATTGCTAACCTTTTGGGAGTATTCGATGTGTTTCCAAGTGAGATTCCACCGGGACTGCGCCTATTCGAGGGATTGAGCATCAAATTGATCTCATTCCCGGAGCTTCATTGCCCAACCGTGCGCCATACAGGACCAATCCGGAGGAGACAAAGGAGATTCAACGCCAAGTGCGGGAGCTACTCGACAAAGGTTATGTGCGTGAGTCTCTTAGTCCTTGTGTTAGGTATTACTTGTGCCAAAGAAAGATGGAACATGGCGCATGTGTGTGGATTGTAGGGCTATCAATAATATCACCATTCGTTACCGTCATCCTATTCCACGCCTAGATGATATGCTTGATGAGTTGAGTGGTGCCGTTGTGTTTTCTAAGGTTGATTTACGTAGTGGGTACCACAGATTCGTATGAAATTGGGAGATGAATGGAAAACTGCTTTTAAAACAAAGTTTGTGTTGTATGAGTGGCTGGTCATGCCTTTTGGTCTCACTAATGCACCTAGCACATTCATGAGATTGATGAATGAAGTTCGCGCGCTTTTATTGGCAGATTTGTAGTTGTATACTTTGATGACATCCGATTTATAGCAAATCACATGAGGAACATCTTGAACACTTGCGTGCTGTTTTTGATGCATTGCGTGATGCACGTTTATTTGGTAACCTTGAGAAGTGCACATTTTGCACAGATCGGGTGTCTTTTCTTGGCTATGTTGTGACACCACAGGGAATTGAAGTTGATCAAGCCAAGGTTGAAGCGATACATAGCTGGCCGGTACCTACAACTGTTACCCAAGTGCGAAGTTTTCTGGACTTGCTGGTTTCTATCGTCGCTTCGTGAAGGACTTTAGCGCCCTTGCTGCCCCGCGCATGAGCTTACCAAGAAGGGAGTGATCTTCAAATGGACAGATGCACATCGGGACGCCTTCGACATGCTTAAAGATAAGTTAACACATGCACCTTTGCTCCACTTCCGATTTCAATAAAACCTTTGAGCTTGAATGTGATGCTAGTGGAATTGGTTTGGGAGGTGTCCTTTTACAAGATGGCAAACCTGTAGCATATTTCAGTGAGAAATTGAGTGGGCCTAGTTTGAACTATTCTACTTATGACAAGGAATTGTTTGCTTTAGTTCGAACTCTACAAACATGGCAGCATTATTTGTGGCCCAAGGAGTTTGTCATACATTCGATCATGAATCTTTGAAACACATTCGTAGCCAAGCCAAACTGAATCGTAGACATGCTAAATGGGTAGAATTCATTGAGACCTTCCCTTATGTCATCAAACACAAAAGGGAAAGGAAAATGTGATTGCTTGATGCTTTGTCTAGGCGTTATGCCATGTCATCACACTTGATTTCAAAATCTTTGGCTTGGAAACAATAAAAGAACAATATGCACATGATGCTGACTTCAAAGATGTATTGCTGAATTGTAAAGGAGGAAGGACTTGGAACAAATTCATCCTCAATGATGGGTTTGTGTTTAGAGCTAACAAGCTATGCATTCCAGCTAGCTCCGTGCGTTTGTTATTGTTCCGGGAAGCACATGGAGGAGGGCTGATGGGACACTTTGGTGTGAAGAAACGAGAGGACATCCTTGCTGCTCATTTCTTTTGGCCCAGGATGAGGAGAGACGTGGAGAGATTCATAGCCCGCGCACGACATGCCAAAAAGCTAAGTCACGTCTTAACCCTCATGGTTTGTACATGCCTCTACCTGTCCCTAGTGTACCTTGGGAGGATATCTCTATGGACTTTGTTTTAGGACTGCCTAGAACCAAGAAGGGGAGGGACAGCGTGTTTGTGGTGGTAGATAGATTTTCTAAAATGGCACATTTCATACCGTGTCACAAAACCGATGACGCTACCAACATTGCTGATTTATTCTTTCGTGAGATTGTTCGTTTGCATGGTGTGCCAAATACAATTGTTTCGATCGTGATGCAAAATTCCTTAGTCATTTTTGGCGAACCTTGTGGGCTAAGTTGGGAACCAAGCTGTTATTCTCCACTACTTGCCACCCTCAAACTGATGGTCAAACCGAGGTTGTAAATAGAACTTTATCAACCATGCTTAGGGCTGTCCTAAAAAGAACATTAAAATGTGGGAAGAATGTTTGCCTCATATTGAATTTGCGTATAATCGTTCGCTGCATTCTACTACAAAAATGTGTCCTTTTGAGATTGTCTATGGCTTCATACCACGAGCTCCTATTGATTTGATGCCCTTGCCAACTTCGAAAAACTAAACTTTGATGCTAAGCAACGTGCTGAATTGATGCTTAAGCTGCATGAAAAACTAAAGAGAACATAGAGCGCATGAATGCTAAGTATAAGTATGCTAGTGATAAAGGTAGGAAGCATATGCATTTTGAACCGGGTGATCTGGTTTGGTTACATTTGAGGAAGGAAAGGTTTCTGAACCGAGAAAATCCAAACTAATGTCTAGAGCTGATGGCCCTTTTAAAGTGCTGCAACGTGTTAATGAAAATGCATATAAGCTTGATCTTCCTGCAGATTTTGGGGTCAACCCCACATTTAACATTGCAGATTTGAAACCATACTTGGGAGAAGAAGATGAGCTTGAGTCGAGGACGACTCAAATGCAAGAAGGGGAGGATGATGAGGACATCACCGCCACCGATACGTCCACCCCTCCACTTGGTCCCCTTACTCGTGCTCGTGCTCGACAACTTAACCATCAGATAAGCTCCTTCTTAAGCACTTGTCCATCTTGTTTAGACAACGGAGACACTTGCACTGTTGTTTTGCTCAGAATGAAGAACAGGAGCCAAAGGGAAAGGATTCACAAGCTCCAAGTTCGGGCAGCAGAACAACACCAACTTCTGACGGGTGCTGCGACTTCATACGGACTCCGATTGGGGTGATCTTGGACTTCCTGGAAAGCCTATCAAGTCTATTTTCAAATGGATTTGGAATCACCTTCAAATTCGCCCTGAGTCAACGGAAATCGTCAAAATGGTCGTGACTGGTACTGTGTTACGAACTTGGGCTGATGGGCCTTGTATCAAGTTGGGCCCATTAGGGGCGCGTCCTAGGGTTTGGGGGAGACATCCTGGTCGTCTCCAACCTCACAAATACCCCAGCAGCCGCCACTCTAGGGTTGGGTTTTGTTGAGTTGCATTCTTAGCCATTGTTGCTAGTCGCTTGCTGGAATAGCGCATGCTGGATAAGCTGCCCTACTTCCCCTTCAACCCCACATATTGTATCTTGGATTCGAATCCCTCATTCCTATTTGGTAATTTCAATACATGTTATCTTGTTCTTGCAAGTTTCTTCGATTTGCTTGCAGGATTGAGAGCCCTAGTGGCTGGTGTCGTGCTCCACAAGGTGCGGCATCCTTGGAGGTGGTGTACCGGTTGCTAAGGCGCAGCACTTGAGAGAGCTGTAGTCGGACCGCCAACGTCATCCCTTTCCCCCAAATCGAGTTACCCCCTGCCTCTCATCGAAAGATCGGGCACCAACCCTAGCGGGTTCACATCATTATCCATACCCATGATCTATGAGACATGATCATCAATCAATAAACATGCCGATCTTAGAATCATATTTGTTCCAACAATATGACATATGATCAGGGATCGTTTAGAAATAGATTCATACATAAAGAGTCTCATAAATAAGTCACGTACTTATTGATCAATACAAGATGTCTATTTCATGGAACTTAATAACACTTTATTCATTTATACATAAACATTGACGTGATATCCAATATCTCCATGTTGCCTATAGGGCATATCACTAACACCTTCGTTCTCCACATGTCGGACGGTATCCATGTCGGCATAATCTCCTCTAAATAAAACACAGTCATTAACACGGGCGTCAATCTTCGGTAGTCAAGGCCAAGATCTCGAACAACCTTTTGTACTTTTGTCCAAGGTGTTAGGAACACAATGCCCTTCGGGGAGCACAAGCGAGAATAGCAAGTATGGTGCCAATGCATTGTTACTAATACCAAACATACATTTAATCTGAAAGAGTCGACAATGAATGATACTTTAGTTGCCTCCTTGCAGCTTGGATATAGTTCCTTTTGGGCCTCTTCTAGTAGATTAAAAAAGCCCTTGCACCCGCATTTGGCTCCTCATCACCAATGATGTCTCCATGTATAGCACCCTTGATTAGTGAGGAAACCAAATCATTCATAGAAGCCCCATCACCTGTTCTCTATTCTAAGCGAGACTCCTTCATCGAGTGTTTTCAATTGCATCTAAATCATCGCCTTTGCTTTGAAACTCTCATCAAAACCAAAAAGAAGCAAGTGCCTTTCAACCTGATATTTTGTTATGTATGCTTGGCGCGACACTTTGCATAAGGACGGGGTGCAGCTTTGGCCAAAAAGGTGCCTCTGAATAATGATTCAAGGTAATCAAGTAATCCTTTTGCCACTCGGTGATGACTTGTCTAACCGCATCCAACTCTGTCGATTGTGACATGCTTGCAAATCGATAGTTTCAATCCGAGCATGCACGATCCCAGCCCAAATTAAAAATTGTCTCCGCATATAGACCAACAAGTAAAGCAAATTTTTAGAAACGAACAAGTAAAGCAAATAAGAATAATAACATATAACACTAGTATGCACTTAAAAACAACCGGACGACGATTATTCATCCGTGTCGATGCCAACATCAACATTATCTTCTATGGGGCTTTGATCTTCTAAATATGCGTAGTTTATTTGTACACAACAGCTATTGCCCACTCATTTGGATTTCTTATAGTGCTTGTATTGCTCTTAAAAAATTAAGAATAGATCCCGAAGCGCAGAGCGGGATTTTTACATGGGGTAATGCCGAACCAAAAATTCCGGATAAGTGACAAGACGTTACTCTTAAGTTCTACTACTAGTCCTATAATGTTAGCACAATACATCTAACATGTTCAGAGAAGTGCACGAGTTCAGTATGCTAGATGCTGAAAAAAAAAGAAATTCAGTAACTACATGATGCACAATAGAGCAAAATCTTAACAATAGAAATATGTACTTGATGTTGTACGGTGCAAAAGAAACGAAATTACCGAAGAAGCACTTTATATAGGTGGCCAATACACCTTCAGTAGCTGGCACCAAATGCTCTTGTAACAATGAGCTTCCCCTTCACCCTCACACGGAAGATGAAACTAAAGCGCGTTTCATTGCATCATGCTTCCGAAACATAGGAGCAATGTCTCCATTCCTCTTCGTAGTTCACAAATCCTATAATCAAATCGCATAATGCATAAGTAATGGACCAATACATTCCTCACGCACACATCTGTAAGCTAACCAAAAATCCAACCAAAATCAAACAACAAAAGTTATGGTTTACTATTTAGGGTTTTGGCGGAGAAAATTAAAATAAAATCCACCTTGGTGGGAACCACAGGGCGCCTAGGGGAGGAACGGGCGGTGGGAATCTGCCGTGTGGGGAGGAGCCGCAGCCGCCACGCCGAGACTAGAGGAAACAGCCGGCGCCGGGACTGGTGCGGGAGGGCGAGCCGCGCCGGGAGGTGGAGAATCGTGGGTAGGAGGGGAGCTGTCGCGCCGGGCCTAGGATTAGCCTAAACCCTAAACCCTAGGAACTTGACGCCGCCAACGGGGAGGAGTCATGCGCGGTTGGGCACGACCAAGTCGGGCACAAGCAAGGGCGGGAGAGGAGCGGGAATTTTGGATTTTTGCTTTTTGCTTGTTTGATTTTTGCTTTTTTGTTGGGCTTTTTTTCTTGTTGGGCTGGCGAGTTGCGGTTCGCGACACGTTCGAGGAAACCATGTGCGATGGAAACAGAGATGGTGCACCGGTTGATAGGGACCGTTGGATCGGTATGGGGCGCAGGACCGGTGGCGGCTCGAGTCGGATCGGGTTTGGAGCATGCGGCTAGGGGACAGCAAAGGGTTGTACGAGACGACAGGGCCACCCTATTTTTGGGCCGCTGCCAATCACCGATCACGGGTCGCTAGGGTTTGCCGCTGCAGTCGCGTTTGGGCAGACTGGGGAGGACGGGGTGTGTTAGGGCGATATAAAAAAACCATCCAAAGTTATCCAAATTTGATATTTGCAGTTTCAACGTTATCCAAATTTGATATAAAAATTATTAGCCGTCCAAATTTGATATAAGCTTCATTTTAATCAAATCCATCCAAACAACACTTTTGCATACACCAACCCGGATTATAATTAAAAAACAAAATGTAATATGGCTCCAGTATTAGTTTGAAGGGAACAATTAGACCCTTTTTTTAGACTAAGGGAACAATTAGTCGAGGTGATTACAAACTTTTAAACAAGCTCTCATACCTATGGTTTACTTTGACAACTTATGTGAAAAAAGAAAATGTCAAACTTGTTGGATCGGTGGAGAAGACGGGATATATATACCCACGGATCTTGTAGGGTCAAATTAAATTCATTAAATATAAATAATCCATTAAATAGGGCCAAATTAAATTCATTAAATACAGGTTTAAAACAATAATATTAACATATAATCAAACATAGATAATCCTAGACATTAATGTGCTCCTCTAGATACTATTCCTCTTTTGCCCCTCTCTTTTCTTTCTTTTCATCTGTTTGTTGAGCGAGACAGGAAAAATTTGACTTTTTGTTTTATTTTTTATATTTTTTATGGACTTAGGAGCACACGAGAGGTAACCACAGAAAATTTGAGCGTAAATAAGCAAAAGACGTGGCTGTGGAAAATTCGGAAGACACGCTCAAAATTAGAAAAAAGCTTCCGGGCTCGAAAAGGCAACCTTCTGAGGCTTTTTTGGGCAAAATAAAATTGCCGAACGCGGCAAAGCGTGAACGAACACATCCGAAACTTTTTCTCATCGATTTTCATATATGAAACATCTCGATCGGAGTCCGTATGCGAAAGTTATGGCCGTTTTAAAAATCGACTCCAAGTTAGAGGATGAAACGGGAACAATGCGCACAATACACGGTCTTTTTAGGTTTCTTTTAGATGTTTAAATTCAAAGTACCTCCAACTTTTCAAGCTGTTGGCGTCGAGTTTTTTATGTGTAAAAATTAAACCCACACTCGACGAGATGGGCTTGGAGGAAAAGTCTCGCTGGACCTAGCTTCATTGCGGCATCCTGGATAGGTAGGCAGCAATTGGCTTGCCGTTTTGTTTCCTCAATCAAGCGCATAGGATCCGCCCTTTCCTTTCGGTTTCATGCACAGCCCAAGTCCCACGTCTCCTCCATCATGGTGCGGGCGGTGATCGGCACCACGCCGCCGCCGTCGAGCGTGCGATCGATCGCCGATCCTACCCAACGCCGCCGTCCTCAAAGCTAAGCGATCAGTAGCACGGTGAGTCACATGCGACGTCTCTGCACCCAACACCGCCCCCAATACCAGTGCTATCCTACGGACTTGAGGTCCAAGCAATCCAGATCGATGATGGCTGCGGCGGCGATCATCAGCACGCAGAAGCGACACTGGCCCTTCACCACTTGTGCACGCCATTAAATTTCTTTGAACCAAGAAGTTCTTAGTCACTTTTGAATATTTGTTTTTCCTCAAATCCTAAAGATGTCGAAATCGGACAAGCTAGACAACACCGGCGGTGGTACAAGCACCACCAAGACCCTACGAAAGGGTGTAATTCGTGCAATCACGCTTCCTGATGGTGTCGACGCTGATGAAGCAAAGAACAATTGGTATGAGGTTTTAATATAATAGAGTTCTGATGAGGACATCACCACCTCGGATACAACCACATTGAGAGCTTTTGATTTAAAGGTGCACGAATTCTTTATCAAGATTGTATTTGATGCTTTTGATGAATTGATGCTGCACCATGATATGTGTTTATTTACATTTTCAGAAATACATACCTGGATCAAAAGAGTGTTAAACACACATGGAAGACATGGAGGACAAAGGAAATCTATTGGGGGTAAATCCAAGTACTTCTCACGTCACTTTTGCCCAAGGAAAGAAAGAGATCTAATCCAACCGTTTTGGTGCTAAATTCGGACTGCAGGACAGCGCTGAATTCAAACGGCCGTCAAATATGCATATGTGCTCCGATTTGGGTCCATAAGTACTTGATGGAAAGCTCTTGGAGTCCTCTTTCCAACGGATCTAGCCTCATCTCAAAATTCCATCCCAATCAGCCGCAATCACAGAAACAAGGTGTTGCATCACCTATAATGGGTCTATGAGCTTGTAACTTCATCGGGACCTGGCCCAAGTGGGGCCCAAGTGGGGTGCGCCCCAACCAGGTGGAGCACGACTCTAGGGAGCCCTAGGTCGTCCTCCCACCTATATGTACCCCCTAGCTGCCATAGAACAACTTGGGGTTTGTTTATGTAAGTTTAGCTATCGCTACTTCCTAATAGACGCGTGTGTCGGCTAGACCATCCGTTCTATTTGATTCGGAACCCCATCTTATAGTTTGTATTCAATTCCTATTTGCAATTCAGATTGCTTTTATCTTGTTCTTGCTTGTTTCTTCGATTTGCTTGCAGGAATAAGGTTGATCTGCACCGGCAAGATCAACAACCCACGAAGAGGTGTATCGATCGCTAAGGCGCAACACAACGTCTCGTACGGTTGTAGTCGGATCGTCAACGTTTCTTCCAAATCATTGTTATCATCAACTCACCGAAAGATCGGGACACCCTAGTTCACATCAGTTGGTACCAGAGCGCCAAGTTGATCGGTGAGTTTTATCCACCTATAACCAGAAAAGCCAAAAAAATTGCATCCATTACCTAGCCATATTTGTGCCATTGCATTGTTCTTTTTAGTTTTTGCTTTGTTGAGTTTTACGTTGCATCGTCACGTCGTGTTGCTGGTCTTAGTGTCTAGTTCGTTTAGAGTTTTGAGTTCTTGTCACGTCTAGTACCACACTCTTCGCGCCACCATCGTGTTGCACGTGAGAAATAGCGATTAGATATTAGATTAGATTAGATTGGTTTTATTTTAGGAAAGAAATAGTAGATTAGATTGGTTAAAAATCAGGTTTTATTTTTATCTCCTGCTCCAACCGAACTCCTAGCTGTCCACCCCCACAAGTCCGACTCCCACTACCCTCCTAATCACGTACATCTAATTTTTGAGTCGTGTCAAACACCTTGGTAAAATTTTGTTTTGTGTCGGATTCGAGATCTGTTTGAAAAAACGGAACGGCATAACGTCGCATTCCATTTTTATATAGTTCTAATTTTAGGGTTTGGACTTTTACATTTGAGTCCTGTAATTTTTATTTACGTTTAAGTCCCTGTAATTTTACATCGAGGTCCATAAGTTGGTTTTTGTTGGAGAAAAATAAAAAAAGGCGAGAAAGCTGCTTTAAAAGAGAGGAAAAAAGCCGCACCAAAAAAAAGAAGAAGAAAAAAGCAAAAAAGAAAAAAAAAAAAAAGAGAAGAAAAAAAGAAAGAAAAAAAATTCAGTTGTTGGTTTCATTTATCAAAACTATGCATAGTTGTTTCTAGTGCTATCTTGTGGTACCGTTTGTGTCTAGGCTTGCGTCTCTAGTACGTTCGTCCTAGGGCGAGCACGGTACTTGACTTTGAACGGTTATTCAACTTTGCATTTTCGATTTGAGCATTTGGTATTCCTTTGCTACATATTTAAGCCTACCCGAGCTTCACGATTTGATTGCAGCCGTACGGGTGTTCGTCGAGGCATCGATACATCCAACCTCCATTGGGGTGTTTGGTTAAGTCGGTGTATGTCACCATTCCGCTTGGTATGTTAAGAACTTGTAAGAGCTTGGCTAAAAGCTTGAGAGTGTGTGATATTTGAGCCTCCACTACCTAGTAGTTGATAGGAGCGTACATATATTTACGTGTATGTTTCTTGTTTTCTACTAACAATGATAGGAACACGCAAAAGAAATGGGAATAACTATGCTCAACATTGACATCTTTATTGAGACATGAGGAGTGATCAACATGATGCATATGAGGCAAGTGACATTATTATTGCTAAGATCAAATCTGCACTACCTTATTTTGAAGGAAATTATGATCCTCATGCTTATATTAAGTGGGAGCTAGCGGTTGATAAAGAATTTAAAAAGCATGATTTGTCTGAAAAACAAAAGGTTATGTGTGCCTCTAATGTATTAATTAAATATGCTTGTAATGAATGGAAACATCTTTGTAGGCATAACAAAATACCTCAATCTTGGAAAGACCTAAAACGATATTTGAGAGATGCTTATGTTCCCATGTATTATGCTGATATTCTATTCAACAAACTGCAATGTCTAAAACAAGATACGATGCTCATTGAATGCGCATTCTCCGTATTATGCCTTGAAGAGGACTCGAACCTCCACGCTCTTTAGCACGAGATTTTGAGTCTCGCGTGTCTACCATTTCACCATCAAGGCATCTTGAAAGTGAATCATAAGTTACTTCGTACTATCATGATATGCATGATTGTTTATTATGTTGTGGTTTAGATGAATGTGAAGAAGCTACAGAGTTGAGATTTTTATGTGGGCTTAACAAAGAAATTCAGGATATGCTTGCTTACCAAAATTATAGATCTCTCTCATTTGTTAGAACTTGCTTGTAATGTTGAATGTAAAATAGAGGACATGAAGAAGCAACAAGTTGTGCTTGTACCTCCTATTTTTCCATGTAATGATGACGTACAAACTTGGAAGGAGAAATCTTTTGTGTCTCCTATTACTAACGCTTTGCAGGAAGTTCAACATATTCACCAAGAGGAGGAGGACAATGTTCTTGAGAAGAAAGGTGAGAAGCATGAAGCACCTAAAATATCTTTAGAAAGTTTACAAGGTAAAATAAATGGTCTTGAGGTAAATGAAGGTGAGTATTCTCAAGCTGAGCTATACATGTCCACTTTACATGCTATAGTAGAACAACCATTAGTGGAACCAACTGCTGAGATTCCTTTGTCACAAGTTGATTTGGTTGATGTTCTTTATGATAAAGAAGAGTTGTGTGATAATGTTTCACTTATATCAATGCCACAACTAGTTAATTTAGTTGATGTTCCTTGTGATAAAGAAGAGTTGTGTGATAATGCTTCACTTATATCAATGCCACAACTAGTGAATGAACATGCTATTTCTAGTGTTAGTTCTTTAGACATTGATTTTAAGCATGTTGTTCACGTTTGTAATGAAGTTGAGGAGCGTGAATTGTTGTTTTCTTTAAATACTTTGGGTTATGTTCTGTTTGAGGACCGTTGTGAGCTCAATGATTTGAAGGAAAAATTATTTGCTAAGCCTGATTTACTATGTCCATTAATGTTATTTTCATATCTTTGGCGAATATAATGACGAGAGAAACATATTTGGTGCATAAAGCTTATATTTGTTCTAATCTAAAATATTCTTTCGGGCAACAATACTATGATCAAATAGGGGCAACATTAACACTAACAATGTCATGCAAAGCTTTCCTAGTTTTTCCCCATGCAACAGGGGTAAGCCCAAAGAAGGGAGCATTCTTGGTCTTGGCCGTGCGGCATAGCCATCGCTCCATGTTGCAATGTCAAACCAACCACCTCGAATGCCATTGGATCAAGTCGGGGACGACTTGCAGCCAAGAAGGGGAGAATGATGAGGACATCACCACCTCGGATACAACCACATTGAGAGCTTTTGATTTAAAGGTGCACGAATTCTTTATCAAGATTGTATTTGATGCTTTTGATGAATTGATCTTGCACCATGATATGTGTTTATTTACATTTTCAGAAATACATACCTGGATCAAAAAGAGTGTTAAACACACATGGAAGACATGGAGGACAAAGGAAATTTATTGGGGGCAAATCCAAGTACTTCTCACGTCACTTTTTGCCCAAGGAAAGAAAGAGATCTAATCCAACACGTTTTGGTGCTGAATTCGGACTGCGAGGACATCGCTGAATTCAAACGGCCGTCAAATATGCATATGTGCTCCGATTTGGGTCCATAAGTACTTGATGGAAAGCTCTTGGAGTCCTCTTTCCAACGGATCTAGCCTAATCTCAAAATTCCATCCCAATCAGCCGCAATCACAGAAACAAGGTGTTGCATCACCTATAATGGGCCTATGGGCTTGTAACTTCATCTGGGACCCTGGCCCAAGTGGGGCCCAAGTGGGGTGCGCCCCAACCAGGTGGAGCACGACTCTAGGGAGCCCTAGGTCGTCCTCCCACCTATATATACCCCCTAGCTGCCATAGAACAACTCGGGTTTTGTTTATGTAAGTTTAGCTATCGCTACTTCCTAATAGACGCGTGTGTCGGCTAGACCATCTGTTCTATTTTATTCGGAACCACATCTTATCATTTGTATTCAATTCCTATTTGCAATTCAGATTGCTTTTATCTTGTTCTTGCTTGTTTCTTCGATTTGCTTGCAGGAATAAGGTTGATCTGCACTGGCAAGATCAACAACCCACGAAGAAGTGTATCGATCGCTAAGGCGCAACACAACGTCTCATACGGTTGTAGTCGGATCGTCAACGTTTCTTCCAAATCGTAGTTATCATCAACTCACCGAAAGATCGGGACACCCTAGTTCACATCAAGTTCAATACTACTTTGTGCCATAATATTTAGGTATTTAGGGTTTTAATAATGATCGAGGATTGTATTTGGGGTTTTAATAATTATTTGCATTACATTTCAAAATCGAGGATTGTATTATTATTAGTTCCTACAGCAAATTTCCATTTCAATGAACAAAATTATCTAGCTCACAGAATACATAGCAGCCCTAGCTTTTTCTATAACTCAACATATACTTTGCCATCTTCTAATCCCTTTATGTTCTTTGTTCCCATGTTATAGGCCCAAGTAGCTCGTTATTCCAGTTCATAAGACAGCGGGAATAAATGACATATAGAGAATAATATTTCATTAGTTTTTAGCTAAGAACATATCAATGACGAGTCAAATTTGTCTCTTCTTCAAAACGACAAGTAGTATACATGCAAGAAAATTATGAATTTATGAACCCATTTGACTAAGGCTAACAACTTTATTTCTCCTTATGTTGTGCGGATTGTCAAACTCAATGAATATTTATGATATCCTAACTATTGTATTTACCTTTCCATAACATAGTAAAATGTAGTTTTACAACAACTTTTCTAGTTAGAAGCATGTTTTGTTTGCTCAATTTTTCTCTTGGCGGTGACAAAGCTAACGAGATGGGCGCTAAAAGTCCACACAAGGGGAAGATCGAGAACAATAATTCTACCACATCTCAATTGAACGAGATGACATCACTTTTGTTTCATTGCTACAACTAAAAGAAAGAGTGGGTTACCTTTGTGAGAGACTACATGTACTACAAGAAACGATGTAGCGAGTGCACTAGAAAGTCTTAAACCGATTGATTTTAGTCATGATGTCCAGTCAATGATAGAAGATAATGAGGAAGAGAAGACAATTGGAATAATATTGTCAACGAATGAAGAGTCGACCAACCGGTAAGCATAACACCCATCAAACGATCTCGGTTGACGTTCGTAGTCTTGAACAGATGGCGGATGATTTACTTGATGCATACAAGGAGTGGCTTGCGGACCTCCAAAACCATGACAATGATATGGGTAAGTACTGCTCCATTTAGACATCACTTTCCATGCATACAAGATTCAAAATTTCCATGTGCACTAACATATATTCATGACCCTGCAGATTTGAAGGACGACTTTAGGGAGGAAACAATCAGAACTTACACAGAATGGTTAAGGGAAACCGGCCGTGTTCCTGATATTTGTAATATTTTTTGGAAGAACCCATTATCATTTAACTGAACAAATACACAACACGCTAATGTTAAATATAGTATGAATGCAGTGTCATATTTAGATGATCAAACCAGAGATGAGTGTGTATCAAAAGCAAAACGACTGTGTCATGCTCGGAAGTAGAGGCACCAAGGAAAAGGTATTGGTACCTACCTCATATGTTTGATAGATGTGCCCTTTCCGATAGATGTTTGATAAACTCCCTTTGACATGATTTGGAAGGACCATCGGAACTGATTAAAAAAATAGGGCGCGGATGCCTCAAAGTTTTTAGTATAGCCAAGCGGCGAATGAAGGCTAACAAACAAAAACTACCAATACAATTTTCTGCAAAAGCGGAGGTCCGTCGAACCAAACGAACGCCATTTTGTGGATGAGGTGAGTACTGTTTATGCGGAAAAAGCGCCAATTGTTGGAGTGAAGGTGTGGAAAGATATTGAGGAACATGTCAAAGATGCTATTGCTAACGACATTCTGGTATGGTGAAATTTTTCCAATGCATGTTCATAATATACGACGTTAACCTTATCATTGTTTTATGTGCAAACAGAGTAGGTGGGACTTTCAGGACATTGAGAATCCCATGGAAAAGATAAAAGTTGTAGCAAACGAACGGTACAAAGGATGGCGCACAACATTTAGTGCTACCTACGGGCGTACGATACCTATGAGGAGAGAATGAAATATAAGCTGAAGATCTAGACATTGTTGAGTGGCACTACTTGTTGCTATATTTTGGACTGCAGCTTTCAAGGTACCGTATGCACTGAGATTTCTTATAGAATAAAACATCCTTCTGTAATATGACATTCATGCCCTTCTACAATGTTTTTCAGAGACGCAGCACCAAGAATTCTGAAAATCGCAAGAAACAGAAGACCAAGCATTTCATGGTATCAAAACCATTCTCACAGTGTAGCTATGAGCTAGTAATTGATAACTAAACTTATCCAATAGCCATTTGTTCTTGAAATTTAAATTGTTAACATTGTCTGTTGTGACGAGAGACCCGGAAAATGGTGAAGAGCCGACGATTTGAAACTATGGAGGCATACTCACATGAAGGGTGAAGAATGGTCGACCCTGCATCTAGGGAAGTTTATGTGAGTGAAATGAAGCATTATCTTGGTTTATAAAGCGCCACAGTAACGTTACCTTGTACTCTTTTTTCCATCGGGAGCATGCATGTTTCAAAATCGCTAAGGCGAAACACTTTCGAGATGAACATGTCTTCCCTACGAAGAGGATGACCAAGTGTTCCAAAAATGTTACAATGATACCATCAAAAAATTTTCATACAGTCCATGGCCATGGTTACTTAGCAAAATACCCATCCCGCACCCAACTTCGAGCAAGAGACTAGAAGAACAAGCCAATGCCTCTCTGCGACCAAACAAAGAAATATTGAGCTGCAAGGTGAGGTTGAGAAGTTAAAGGCACAACTTGAAGAACAAGTGCTAAGCGGGTAAGGGACAAGGAAGAAACTAGGAGATAAATGCAAGAAGACAGAAATGCAATGGAGGAAGCGAAGAGTGAGAGAGTTTATATCTTTGGTTGTACAACGAGAGAAGGAAGAATGGAACAGGTAATATATTTTAATAAATATGTAACCATGATTATTTTGTATATCAATATGCACTGATGTTGTATGTGACTACCGATTCACAGACTACCCCAGCAGCCACAAAAAACATAGAAATTGCCCAAGCTGAAACTCAACCAACTGTGAATGAGGCTATTGATGTGAGTACCACTATTAATGATTCATGTTCTGATTTATTGTGAGTACCCTGATCTAATCTGTTGTATGTGAGTACCCTTGTTCTGTTCTCCCATCAAGTTTTGTTGTAGTGTAATTATAACAAATAACGTGAAAGCTGAGCACCCCTGTTCTGTTGTATAATTTTCAAGCTGTATCACAAAATATGTGGCCATGATTATTTTGTATATCAATATGCACTGATGTTATCTGTGCCTGCCGATTCATAGACTACCACCCCAGCAGCCATAAAAAACATAGGATTTGCCCAAGCTGAAACTCAACCAACTGTGAATGAGGCTATTGATGTGAGTACCACTATTAATGATTCCTGTTCTGATTAAAGTTGCTACCTTGAACTATTGAAGTTACACCTGTATGAAGTTGCTACTAGTATGAAGTTGCTATTAGTATCACTATTGTATGAAGTTGCTCCTATTTTCTCCAAGTGCTACTAGTATTAAATTTTTTATGATATAACTAGTGATAGCCTGTTCTGATGCAATAAATGTGGTGAATGCTTTAAGAAGCCAATGTATTCACAGGTCCTTTGTAGCCACTGCTAATTTTGGAAAACAGATCTCGTAGCTTCTTATCATTTTGTTGTTTGCTCTATTGAGCACTGCCCAAGGGCTTGTAACTCTGTAGCTCACAATCTTGCAGCTATGGGGCCAAATTATTGGACAGGCGAGCCGCCTGAACATATTTCTCTAATGGTGTCCTGGGAGTTACCTTGACCTAATGTTTCATGCAATTTTATTTCCAGCTCAAAAAAACATTTCGAGAGATGGTTTTCCAAAACTTTTCCATGCCTTGTTACGTTGTGAGTGAGTACCCACGAGCTTAATTTAATTGCTAATGTCTATATACACAGAACACGTCTTACGCCCTTGAAGTTGTTCTGAGGCCAACACCTATTCAATCATTGCATGACAAGACACTATCAAAGAAGGTAACAAATGTTCATTTTGTGCACGACAAACCTATTACTTGTATAGTGATACAAATCAAGTTTATTCTTTGTTGTGTTGTTTAAAGGATGGTCCACAAAGTGTCTTGGTGAAGGGTTACGCGAGGCTACGCTAGCGAGAAAACAAAAACTTTTTACCGCGCAAACCAGGAACACTTGCAAGTAAGGGCTGATAGATCGTTACCGATTGGAGTATGCAGCGGAAATAGCCAATCAGGACTATCCGATCCGGAACAGTGTAGCCGATTCCTGCAAGCCGACGGCCGATTCACGGAGACGAGATTCACCAATCAGCCTCGTTCACCGATGTAACCGATTCACCGAGTCGTCGACCGTGTTCTCGCGCTCGCTCCGACGCGCTCGACCGCGACCGATTCCACCACGGCCCGATCCGTGGCCGATCAACGGCGCGCATGCAGCAGCGAGCGCCTCTACCGGTATCCACATGTCCGAGGACGAACGCCGAACACCCGTGTGCTAGCACGCGATGCAAGGCTAGGGTTTGGCTCGAAGGTGGGGAGGGTTTCCGTGGAGATTGATCTCGTCGACTTCTAAAGCCGCATGTGATCAGATTGATTTCGGCGCAATGCAAATCAATTGACGTCAATCGCTCTCCACCCTCACCCCTTTATATAGAGTTGGCCGGCGGGATTAGTGGCCGATCGGGACTCTATTTCAAATCGGAACCTATCCGAATCTCATAGAGTCGGCCGCCCATACGTCGTAAGCCCATACGACTCTATCCGATCAGATCCTATCCGATCGAGCCGTATCCAAGTCCAACTCGAATGCTGTTCTTATCCCCTTAAGCGTGCGACCACAGTAGGTTCGGTATACTCGTTTCGGCTATAGACTAACTTAGCCGATCGTCGGCTCGAGTCCAACTCGGCCGACACATCGTCACTGACGGCGCCTAGCGGCACATATTGACACCATAGTATACAAGAATATAATATCGGCTCGAACTTGTAATGTGTACATAAATCCCTTTACCTCACGATACCGGTTAAGCTATAGGCAAGATGTGTGCCATCCCTTCAATAGCTTAACCATTCACTCGAAGCTGTATTAGATTATCGTACGTCGATTGACTCCTCAATCAACTTAACATGGCCATGCATTTCCATAATCCATTACCTCGAGGGGCCCAGAGATATCTCTCCAAAGGAGGGGCAATTCCATCTTGATCACTCACATCCCACTCCATGTTTCATAGCAAACCCGAAAACTCCCTTTATAACTACCCGATTACGGAATAGCGTTTGGTAGTCCCAAAGTAGGCTACTACACATGTTGGAATCCATGGTGATCTCGAGGTCTAAGGACTTTATACCAACACTACCCGAGACCAACTAATGGCACATTAATTCCTGTAGTGTCTCATGGTGGGTCTATCCAACAATGTGTTCTCTAACACATATGTCCATGTTTATTGATTTGGTATCTCCATACCGATGATCTATGAGACATGATCATCAATCAATAAACATGCCGATCTTAGAACCATATTTGTTCCAATAATATGATATATGATCAGGGATCATTTAGAAATAGATTCATACATATTGAGTCTCATAAATAAGTCACGTACTTATTGATCAATACAAGATGTCTATTTCATGGGCCCGAATAACACTTTATTCATATATACATAAACATTGACAATGATATCCAACATCTCCATGTTGCCTCTAGGGCATATCACTAACAATCTCCCACTTGCACTAGAGTCGATCATGTAAGTATCTAATACCCATTGCTCTTGTGTGCGCCTCATGTTTCGGTGAGGAGGAGAGGTTTTGTCAGCGGATCGACTATGTTGAGATCCGTGTGCACTTTGCATATCTTGACATCACCTCTGTCCACTATCTCGCGGATAAGATGATATCGCCGAAGTATGTGTTTGGACTTCTGATGTGATCTCGGCTCCTTGGCTTGCGCAATGGCTCCACTATTATCACAATAGAGAGACATTGGACCAGTCGTACTAGTCATCACACCAAGCTCATAAACGAATTTCTTGATCCAAACAGCCTCCTTTGCAGCTACAGATCAACTCCTCGAGTCTGTTTAAAACCTTTCGCCACCAATCGCGCCTTATAGATGTGAACATTTCCATCCATATCGGCCTTTTTCTTAAAAGCCCATTTACACTCAATGGTTTTGACACCATCAGGTGGATCAACCAAGTTCCAAACTTGATTGTCGTACATGAATTCTATTTCGGATTTCATGGCTCCAAGCCACTTGTTGGAATCGGGTCCCACCATCGCTTCCTCATAGGTCTTAGGCTCATCGTTGTCCAACAACAATATATCACGTTGTTCCGCACTGTGTACTGTCGGGCGCACGACGTGATCTTTCGGTTCTCCGTGGGGGGTGTATCTACAAGTGGCGCAACACTTTGCTCCTCCTGTTGTGGTTACGTGATCGCTAAAACATTTTACGGTGTTTCTTGAACTTCTTCAAGATGCACCCTGCTCCCACTAACCCTTCTTGAAAGAAACTCTTTCTCCAAGAAGACACCATGTCGGGCGACAAACACTTTGCCTTGTTCCCGATTATAAAAGTAATATCCCTTAGTTTCCTTAGGATATCCCACAAAGAAGCACTTGTCGATTTGGGTATGAGCTTGTCGATGTATACGTTTTACATAAGCCGCATCCCCAAATTTTGAGAAAAGACAAACTAGGGGTTGCCTGTCCATATCTCATATGGTGTCTTTTCGACTGACTTAGATGGAACTCTATTTAGTGTGAGCGCAGCTGTTTCAAGAGCATATCCCCAGGAGGATAACGGAAGATCACTTTGGCTCATCATGGACCGCACCATGTCCAACAAGGTGCGATTTCTTCGTTCGGACACTCCGTTCCATTGCGGAGTTCCTGGCGGAGTCAACTGTGAAACAATTCCACAATCTTTAAGATGATTACCAAACTCTTGGCTCAAGTATTCCCCTCCACGATCTAATCATAGAAACTTGATTGTTTTCCCTAAATGATTCTGTACTTCATTCTGGAATTCTTTGAACCTTTCAAAGGATTCGGGCTTATGCCTCATTAAGTAGATATAACCATATCTACTAAAGTCATCGGTAAAGGTAATAAAGTACTGATAACCACCTCTGGCCGTTGAGCTCATTGATCCACATACATCAGTATGTACGAGTGCCAACAAGTCACTTGCTCTTTCACTGTGTCCCGTGAAAGGTGCCTTTGTCATCTTACCAAGTAAACAAGACTCACATGTCTCAAATGATTCAAAATCAAAAGAGTGAAGCAATCCATCCTTATGGAGCTTCTCCATGCGTTTCTTATTTATATGGCCTAAGTGACAATGCCAGATAAACGTGAGGTTTATATCATTAGAGAGTTGCCTTTCTGTATTAATGTTATAGATGGGAGACGCTTCAAGATTCAAAACGTATAATCCATTCACCAATGGAGCATGAAAATAGAACATATCTCTGAGATATATTGAGCAACCATTGTCCATTGATCTAAAATCATATCCTTCTGCTTGCAAACATGAAGCGGAAATAACGTTTTGACATAGTGTTGGAACACAGTAACAATTATTCAATTCCAAAACTAATCCTGAAGATAGATGAAGTGGTACTGTGCCGACAACAACTGTAGCAACGCTTGCTCCATTGCCGAGCGCAGGTTCACCTCGCCCCTTCTTAAGCATCGACTTCTTCTCATTCCCTGCAACGATTTGCAAATATGAGCTATTGATCCGGTATCAAATACCCAAGAGTCGGTAGGTGAAGTAGCAAGATTAATGTCTATAACATTAATACAAGCGAAGTCGTACTTTGCTTCTTTTTGAGATCCTCCATGTACTTCTTGCAGTTCCTTTTCCAATGACCTGTCTCCTTGCAATAGAAGCAAACGACATTTGATGCCGCCGACCCCTTCTTGCCCTTCTTTGCATTAGAGGCACTCGCGATCTCATCGGGAGTTAACTTCCTCTTGGTGCAAAGTTTCTTGACAGGTGGTTTGCCTTAGCCTTCTGCATCATCATCACATGATGACCGTTTTTCTGAATACTCTCCTTAGCTGTCTTTAGCATCCCATGCAATTCAGCCAAGGTCTTATCCATATTGTTCATGTGATAATTCAATATGAATGGCTCGAAGCTCGGAGGGAGCGGCGGAGAATCACATCGGTAGCCAACTCTTGGCTAAGGGGAAAACCTAGTTTTCCGGACTCTCGATATAGCCAATCATTTTTATCACATGCGGGCGACGGGATTCCCCTCAACAAGCCTGCACGCAAACAAGGACTTTGAGGTGTTGAACCTCTCGGCCCGAGCTTGGTTCTCAAACATGCCACACAGTCCTTGAATAATAGTGTGAGCATCGCTGCTCTCATATTGCTTCTGAAGCTCAGGGGACATTGTAGCAAGCATTAGACAGCTTATATCTAGGGCATCATTAGTGTGCTTCTCGTAAGCTCTCCGTGCAGTTGCAGTGGCATTATTAGTCAAATCCTCCGGATAAGGTACTTCAAGAACGTACTCCTTACGCTCATGCTTGAGAACAATTCTCAAGTTGCGATACCAATCCATAAAGTTTGTTCCGTTTAATTTTTCCTTTTCGAGAATAGATCGCAAATTAAAGGTACTAGGTGTAGTATTAGCCGCCATTTATTCTACAACAGAAAAGCAAAGTTTAGCACAATGTTTATGCTATGTCTATTGTTAAACAATTTAACATTAGACTCCCATTACGTATTTTACACCTTCCCTCTAGGTTACGTATTGGGTCAAGATCCACATGTTAATTAATTTTCTAGTGAGCTTTGGCATCACTGCTAGAAAATTAGTAACATCGGTAAGCAACACCTTGCTAATCACATCTCTATGTGACTCTTGTTGTTGGTGTGGCATCTCCATGCCCCGGCGCCAACCTATGCCCCAAGGCCCAAAACCGTGACGGGTGCATTGGCAAACCCACCATTGACGATCATAACGGTGACGGGTGCAACATTTGAAAGGGCATCATTACTACTTAATTTTGCGAGGGATGCTATCCTATCAAACAAACATATCACATATGAAAGCAAGTAGAATAGCATATTATGAAATAGTATGGCCCCCTTCACATGGTGATCTCCATCTCCATGTCGGTGTAGAGGATCTCCATCTTCATCACCGTTCTTCCGAGTGCCGAATGCTTGATATCTTCAAACTAAGCTACTACTATAGAAGCTCTAATTGAAGATTACATCGACTCGCAGGTCGTGAAAGAATATTACAAGCATTGCACGTATGAAAGAATATTACAGGGATTGCATATATGAAAGAATATTACATGCATCACATGCATCTCATACATACAATAGGGCCATACCATCTCAAAGCATTCTCTGCAAAAACAAGTTAGGCGTAGAAACGTTTTCTACCTATCCCAGAGAAACGGCATCGAGATGACCTATAAGGGGTACGCACACTATCAAGGGAGATGGTTTGCGTAGGCGCGAGGCAGCAAACAAGATCGGACTATGAGATAGCTTCGGTATAATCACATTATACCGTTCCGATACACTATCAAGGAACACTATCTCGAAGCTGACTCAAACCGAGTTCTACGGATATTGCTTCAATGTAATCACATTACGCCATTCCGATACACTATCAAGGAACGCAATTACCGTGAACTCCCCTCAACAAATCCCGTAAAACCGATTGATCTAATCAACCCATGCGCAAAACTTGTTCCAGATCCAATCTAAAACTGAACTAAGCAAGATTAGCTCGATACCCTTTGAAGGGTTACGCGGAGGCTACTCTAGCCAAAAACAAAAACTTTTTACCGCGCAAACCAGGAACACTTGCAAGTAAGGGCCGATAGATCGTTACCGATTAGAGTATGCAGCGGAAATAGCCAATCAGGACTATCCGATCCGGAACAGTGTAGCCGATTCCCGCAAGCCGACAGCCGATTCCTGGAAACAGTCGATTCACCAATCAGCCTGTTCACCGATGTAGCCGATTCGCCGAGTCGTCTGACCGCGTTCGCGCGCCTCGCTCCAACGCGCTCGACCGCAGCCGATTCCACCACAGCCGATCCATAGCCGATCAACAGCGCACAACGTAGCAACGCCTCTACCGGTATCCACACCTCCAGGGACAGAACGCCGAACACCCGTGTGCTAGCACGCGATGCAAGGCTAGGGTTTGGCTCGAAGGTGGGGATGGTTTCTGTGGAGATTGATCTCGTCGACTTCTAAAGCCGCGTGTGATCAGATTGATTTCGGCGCAATGCAAATCAATTGACGTCAATCAGCTCTCCACCCCTCACCCCTTTATATAGAGTTGGCCGACTGGGATTAGTGGCCGATCAGGACTCTATTTTAAATCGGATCCTATCCGATTCTCATAGAGTCGGTCGCCCATACGTCGTAAGCCCATAGGACTCTATCCGATCAGATCCCTATCCGATCGAGCCGTATCCGAGTCCAACTCGAATGCCTGTTCTTATCCCCTTAAGCGTGCGACCCTGTAGGTTCACGTATACTCGGTTTCGGCTATAGTCTAACTTAGCCGATCGTCGGCTCGAGTCCAACTCAGCCGACTGTCAACAGCGTGCCTAGAAGCACATATTGACACCATAGTATACAAGAATATAATATCGGCTCCGAACACTGTAATGTGTACACAAATCCCTTTGCCTCACGATACCGGTTAAGCTATAGGCAAGAGTTGTGCCATCCCTTCAATAGCTTAACCATTCACTCGAACCGTATTGGATTATCATCATTGATTGACTCCTCAATCAACTTAGCATGGCCATGCATTTCCATAATCCATTACCTCGAGGGCCCCGGAGATATCTCTCCAAAGGAGGGGCAATTCCATCTTGATCACTCACATCCCACTCCATGTTTCATAGCAAACCCGAAAACTACCTTTATAACTGCCCAGTTACGGAATAGCGTTTGGTAGTCCCAAAGTAGGCTACTACACATGTTGGAATCCATGGTGATCTCAGGTCTAAGGACTTTGTACCAACACTACCTGAGACCAACTAATGGCACATTAATTCCTGTAGTGTCTCATGGTGGGTCTATCCAACAATGTGTTCTCTAACACATATGTCCTTGTTTATTGATTTGGTATCTCCATACCTATGATCTATGAGACATGATCATCAATCAATAAACATGCCGATCTTAGAATCATATTTGTTCCAATAATATGATATATGATCAGGGATCATTTAGAAATAGATTCATACATATTGAGTCTCATAAATAAGTCATGTACTTATTGATCAATACAAGATGTCTATTTCATGGAACTGAATAACACTTTATTCATATATACATAAACATTGACAATGATATCCAACATCTCCATGTTGCCTCTAGGGCATATCACTAACATTGACCACTCAGAAAGCAGATCTGTGAGTTGTGAACAAGAATCGAGCTACGACTGTTAGCAAAATTTTGTTTCAAAAGAATGTTGCTAATTCTACACCAAGTTTTATTTCTACACATCAACTCATGCAAAATGCTGTCAAAACTCGTTCACGAAAAAAGAAAGACATGGTAAGCTATACTATTTGCAAATTAAATATGTGGCAATCATAAATATTATCATATTTCAATTGATTTAGTTACGGTAACCGACGGGTAATTAATGATTTTCATGCAATTTTTTATAGCAGACTGACTAGATTTGAGCGCTGAGATTTGGCCAACTTGCACCCCTCACTGCTGCCAACGTACCCAACGAAGACAAACCCAATTGCAGAGTTATTTTTGGAGTGTTCCATACTATTTGAGTTCCATATTTTAGTACCTTGTCTCGGATTCTATATAATAGTACCTTGTAATAAACTTTTGGATCATCATTTGTATCATAATGCAATAACTATTTGAGTTATGGTGAAATCTATTATGTGTTGAATGTTTTAAAATTTGCATTGCCATCGGTATTAAATTTGTAATAAAAAAATGTTTTAGGCCAATCATAAAGCGTTGCAAATCCTATGAATTTGCATGGCAAAAGCTATTATTGCAACATTGATCATACGTGGCAATAGATAGATGGAGACTACTGCAACGGGACATGTTGCGTTGCAACACCTCATCTGCCCACATCATATCTATGTTGCAGTTTTTAACTATGGCAACAGGAGCATAACGTGGCAATAGGGCACCCGAGCCTAATGCATCACTAAATTTTACGTTGCAATAGATAGAGAATACTATTGCAACGGGACACTTTGTGTGGCGTGCACATGTCGCCACATCGTACTTGGGTTGCAATATGCAATATTGCAACGATGTTTTGTGGCGATTGATCCATTTGCAACATCCACATCGTGGCAATAGAACCTTTTGCAATGCTAAAATCCGATGCGCTTACCATGTGTCACAACGCGAAACGATGTTGCAAAATCCATACTTATTGCAACCAAACTAAAAGAGTTGTCAGAACTCATTACAACGGACTTTATTACCACACCATGCAACGCTAGTCACTTCGTTGCGATAGATTGTTATCGCAACTAAATTAGGCTTATTGCAACACTTTTTGACCATTGGCACAGGGTGAAAACTACGTAGTGTAAGGTGATTTGTATGTTGCGACCAGTTATTTCTGCTTGGGTAGAACTAAAGTAAAAGGTAGGGCTCTTGAGATTGGCAGATGAAACCTTTGCGAAAGAATTTGGTTGGGACTATGTTGACTATTAACTTGTTGTTTTGAACCACTAACACTGTTGAGCACAAAACTTCCTTTCCTTGAGCTCATTATCTTAGGTTGCAAGGTAAGAGAGAAACAAACGAGAGAAGAAAGGAGACCGAGGAACTCGAAAAGAAGCGAGACTTCTTTAGTAACCATTAACTCTTATTCATGTGAAATAAGTTGTTCTTTAACAACGAACAGAACTCTTAAACTAGTATGGTTATTTCACCAGCCCTTGATATACTCCATACACTAAAACCCACACAAGCACAAACAAAACTTAAGCAAACAAGCTAACACAACGATCTAACTAACCAACAGCTGCTACTTTTGAGGGTAAAGCTTAGGTTACGGCATATGTTATTGAGACTTCATCAATGTTCCATTGGGCTTGGAGGCTTATTAACGGCTCATCCTCACGGGATGATCTTGAGAGAACAAACTTCGGTGCAAACACGCTTGCAGCAGCCAGTAGGCTTCACATGATCATCTTCATCCAAAGAAAGTTCTCTTTTAACTTCCTTAATTCATCTGCTAACTCAAAGATCCTTTTCTAACAAAGAACAAGCTTACGATTGGTGTCCTTCGAAACTACGCAAAACGAGCTTTAGTGCATTCCAGGAATCTTGGCGGAGTTAGTATCTTGGTGAGACTTGCCTCTCATCCGTTCAACCATCTTATGTAACGACAATCTTCTCATGTAGAGCATGCTTCGAATCATGGCTTGGGTCTTGCAATTAGTATAGAGGTCATCAAGAGCAAACAACATTGTCCTCATATGCACCATTGTCGATTCTCTTCACCGGAGTATGTACACAACCATTCATCCAAAAGTCGTCACCATGTTTCGGATGGCAGTGATACACAGTGTTCTCCAGGACAATCCTTGAAATGATAACAAAGATGACACAATGCTTCATAAGCGACTTCTTCATGAGCATAAAGAGAACAGTCAAGAGTAACTGTTGCCTTGTAGTAGATGGATTTCCAACATGGATGGATACCTTAGTGTATTTTGGTGGAACTCATATCCAAGATCATACACCATATGACAAAGATCACATGTAAAGCCATAGTTTCCATGTTGCTCAGCTTCCTTTTCAAACAATGCCTCACGTTCTGGTGTTGTCATATTTTCCTTAAACTTCTTGATCTTCTTGGGCAGATCATAGTGAATCGTCATCTTATCCAACTTCTCCTTATAGGGATCCATCTAGAATAAGTTGAAAACTGGAGAAGAGAGGGGGATAAAACTTTTGCAAGAAGCAATGGGAAAAGGAGGAAAACAGACTTGCAAATAATTTTTTTAGCAAAGGCATGTCCTTATGGGCTTAACCGTTTGGCTTGACCTATAGTCGAGATGGCTCTGATACAAACTTGTCACGCCCGGAAATTCACTAGTAATTTCTGAACTAATTTGTGCACACAATCCTCATTCAGGAATCAGCCGAGGCACACAAATCGACAATTTAATATATAGATTCATCAAATAAGCTAATGCGATAAATACTTACAAAAGAGGCACTTAGTCCTCACCATGAGGAAAAGCGCATCGGAAAAGAAAATCTAGCGAAGCTTCAACTCCACTCCGCGAGGCGGCTCAAGCGGGATCTAAGCCAAAAGGTCTTCTCCTTGAAATCCTTCTTCAACGAGGTTGATTGGTTATTGCAAGGATGAGTACACGAAATACTCAACAAGCCACACGGCAAGTATGCAAGTGCATAGGGATACAAAGGATGGCAAAAATTGGGTTTTATTTGCAAAAGCGGCATTTAGGAAATATTTGAGAATTTGTAAAACACTAGAATAGTTAGTCATCAATATTAATCATCACTAAAGAGCACCCTAGTGCTGCATAGGCCCAACCAACTCTGAACAAGCAAATCCAGTTGCACAGATCTAAACTCCATTACATGAGCTAACAAGTTATCAGCACCAATTTATCATCATTATTAAGTAGTGTGGGACTAATCACGAAAAATAGTGCTAGGCCCACCCATAACCGCCGGTATGGCTATTCGAATAGTTGTAACTCTGATCAGAGGTGTACAATTTTACCCACAAGACACAATCCCAACATGTTGCCATGCACCTCAATACCTCCATGGTACCTCAGAACAGAATTGTCACAAGACGCTTCGCATAACACATCCAACAAAATGACGTCCACTAAGCACCCAATCTCCAATATGAAATGACCAGTGAACCAACGAGAGACCACTTAGTGCCCAAAAACATATATATGTGGACTTAATTGACTGCTACCTGTGGACTTAGTTGTTTGCCATTATTAAAAAGTAAAAAGGAACCACCATGGTTTCTCCTGTTGAACATGCTACACTACAGATCTAGTCGTTGCCCATTCTGGCTTGTGGTAAGTACTGTTAATGCTTCACAACAGTAGGTCGTAAACTAGTCATTAATTGCCATGAGCACTTCCATCAAAAAAACCAAACCATGTGCTCAGAACCAACCATTAATGAAATTTTAGTTGACCATTAATTCATCAATTAATCAATCATGATCATCATCATGAGCTACAATTAATTATCCATTAAGGGAATATAAGTGAATCATTAACTTTCCCACATGAAATGACACTAAAGTTTAACTAGTCAAATTATAACCCATAGGATAATCGAGTCATATTGGCCATAATGTTGGGAAGTTGGCTTGAACCACATAATGACATTCGAAAATAAATACACACTTGAAATAAATAGAGAAATTAAATATAGGATCAACATGCTCAAAGGGATGTTTGGGATACGTGTGCCTTGCCTTGCAATAATTAGTCTTCAATTCTGTGCCACACAGGCACAACGGTTGGTGGCTCGAGATGGCTCCAACGACGGCAAACGGCAGCACGACGACGAGAATCAAGGGCACCAAAAGAAAGAGGGAAACATGATGATACTTACCGACATGAAAACGACGATGATCAGCGAACGGAGATGGCTGGTGACGAGCTCCAAGCGGCGGTGACGCTCGGAACAATAGCGACAATGGCTTTCCGATGATCTTCTGAGGAAAACGAGGGACGGACGGCCTTTAGCTTGACCTTGTGGGGCTAGCGGTGAACACGATGACCAAAGATGGCAATGAGAACAGCGATGAGGCTCGGCCGTAGATGAACAGTGGTAGCGACACTCGCGCTTCGCGACGACGAGGTACTTCCCGGGGTCTTCGATGGAGGAGAGATGGCTGCTTGGCTTCCTTGCGTCCTTGCGGTGCTGAGGCAAGTGACGACGCTGAACGAGGATGGTGAGACGACGCTAGGGCGGCTGAAATTATGGCCGCGACGGAGAGAGATTGAACTCGGGAAGAGGCGGCAAGGGCATGAGACAATCTCGAGAAAATGAGGAGAATGAGAGAGGAGAGCTCAGGGGTCTTGTTTATAGGCTTGGGAGGGAGAAACCGAGTCAAACATGGTGGAATTTCACTGGGAAAGGAAATAGGGTTCGGGAAAAGAAAGTCTGAGTTGCAAAGGAAATTGGGAGAGATTTCCTCGCGGATTTGGGTGATTTTTGGCAGAATGGAAAGAGGAGATAAAGGGAAAGATTATCCCTTAACCAATTTTGGATTTGGACAAGTGGATCGATCGGATTTGGAAAGAGGAAAAAAGATCACAGCTCGGGATGAACAGCACAACCAGCTAAAAGATGACGCACTATAGTAGAGGGAGGCAAAGTAGACTTTTCTGTCCTAACAGTACTGGGCTGATTTGAGAGAAGGAGGCCAGGCCGGATTGAACTGAGGGAGAAAAGGCAGATTCTAGAATTCGACCCAAGATCTGGAAAGGGAATTTTAATAACTTTTCATTTTTATTAATCGTTGAAATGATCTTTGAATTTTCATAAATACTTCTATTGCTCAAATAATTCCAAAAAAATTTTTGGAAATAGTTGGACACTCAAAGTATTAAATAAAAATATAACCAGATCATTTAATGATTAATTTATTTATTTAAATAATTACTTAAATGTTCTTTGCATCATTAAAATTAATATTTGAGCTCTAAATAAATTCGAGAAAATTTCAGAGAATATAATTAACCATGGAGAATTTAATAAAAATTAAATCCACCCATGTTCCAATTAAGAAATTTTATTTCCCACATTTACTTCACTTATAAATTAATGTAATTTATTATTTAATGTTCAAATTTTCATAGATTTTTATTCAAACACTTACTTTCATTATTAAATAATTTTTAAAAATTTCTTGTTCACAATGATTTATATTTAAGCAATTTTTAGGGTGTGACATCATGCGATGCCCAAGAACATGGGAGCTACATCGGTTGTAGCATCTTCGTGTTTTGGGTAAGGAACAAGTTATGAGGAGGCTTGACACCACACACTTGATTGTTGGTGTCCTGCGACAGAAAAATCCAAGTGTGAGGGAGTTTGGTATGTATCTCATAACAAATTCCATTTATGCCAAAATTTCACTTTGGTTTAGAGATGATGTTAGTTCTATCTTGCCTTGCTAAAAAAATTCAAAAAAAATATTTTTTGAAATATCCTGCTTTTGACATTAAACAAAGCCCTGCCGGGAAGTACCGAAGTTCACCATTCATATACTCATACTTATCTTCAAATGAGTATAACTTGATAATATGCTTCCTTTATCTATTCTTGCATGTTATTTTGAATGAATATGCAACGTCTATTCATAGGCTCCTTAAATTAAGCACGGTGCTTAGGTTAAACAGTCTTCTTTAATCAAATTAGACATTGTGTCAAGTTTGCTTAATGAACCTTGGAGTTAATGCTCATATAGATCTTGGTTATATAAATATGGACTTTACGTTGATTTGAACTAGAGATAACCCAAGGCATTGGATATATGATAAAGATGCATAACATACGGAGGAGGCGCAAAACCCTACGGTGTTTATGTTGAGTCAATTCTAATTTAGCCTTGTTTGAGTAGAACAAAGTTGGTGAAAAATAAATTTTCAAAAAAATAAAACAAAATAATAATAATAATTAAAAATAAAAATAGGTAAGAAAGGTAAGAATCCCTTTTTCCTTTTGTTCTTTTTGTTAGTTTGGCCCATGGGTGGTGTAGCCTTCACGCACAAAGTCCCCATGTGAACTCAAGCTAAGTTTCCGGTAAGTTTTATTTCAATAAAATAAAGGTTTTGGCTCTTCGGGTTACCAACGGGTGGAGTCCCTTTTGTTCTTATTTTTCTTGTTTCGAATGAAGCACCACAGGTACAGGAACAAGTGTGGGGGTGTCCCTCGGTTTGACAAACAAAAATCTCTCGGACCACCACCACATTGTTGCATAATTTGGCACGCGACAGTACAAGAAAATATGGTGCGGTTGGAACCCAGTGTGGTTCGGCCGGACCATGGTAGGCCCCACTCATCATCAACTTTCTCTGTTGTGCGGGTTTGCAATTCCTAACCCTCTAGTACCACGGCTCTTCATTTTTATCTTCTAGCACTATGAGCATGGTCTTAATGATAATAATCTATCATTGGAAACATGATATATTTTGGTTGGCTCATATATATTTTATTCCTATGACATTCACTTGTAGTATGTGAAATCAAATACTTAGGGAAAGCATGTTATCTAAGTAATTGACGAATGAGATATGGTTTGGTAATAAGTAACTTTGTTCCATGCTGCATAAGACACTTGGGTATTTTATTTTGAAAAATCTAAAACCATAGCTTTACAACTTCTCGATGATGTTTTATTCCCACCAGAGCCATATGTTCATCCTCATGATAACACACTATACATATGTTGCTTGCAGTCATTTTGAGTTTTGTCAAATAGTTAGACCCTTGTTAGAATGTTTACATGCTTTCATTGATCCAAGTCTTGTGCATATCCACTCTAAAAATTGATCTCCCTATATATTAGAGGTTTATCCAAAAAAATATTCTATTCCCTTTAGCTATCCACCAAATAGCTAAATTTCTACTCCGGTAGTTTGCATCCACCTTTAGCTATCCACCAAATAAAAACTCCAAATAATTATGATCCTCTATCCTCCTATCCATGCCAAAACAGACATGAGCTAAAAGAATATATACAAAGTGATGGAAGAAAATCATGATGCTCACAAGAGAATACCAAAAATATTCACAAGCATGATGAAAAAAAAAAAAAAAAAAAAAGAAAAAAGTTAGGGAGGAGGATCATACAAAAAAAGAGTTAGCAACTTAATTATTTTCTTCTTTCAATTCTCCCCTCATATATCCCCTTCCACATATATATGCACAAGGTAGATCGCGATAACATGACTAGTATTCTTCTTGGATCTGTCGTTTGACTTTGCAAAATATTTCATGCAAGTATGCTTGATAATTTTCCCTACCTTGAGCCCCACATAAGCTTTATTAGAAGTAGGAGAAAATAGGCAAGGCAATGCCACTGGTGAGGAATCAAACACATTGAGTCACATGAGAGAATCATCCAGATGAGTAAAGCTTTATTTTTCTATTTTTGAAAAACCTATTGAAAACCCCCAAGTCACTTAAGCAAAAGGAATGAAGGTAACTTAAACCTAGACTGTTCCATTGCTCAATACCTAGGATAACATGGTAGACACTTTCAGATTCACATATACGGGTAAGTCTTGGAATAACTTGTATGTTAGCACTATACCAAAAGAAATCATGTTCCACCTTAGTATTTAACACTTACTCGAGGACAAGCAAAGGACTAAGTGCTGGGGAGCTTGTTGACGATCCTTAACTGCTTAAATCCGATCATCAATTCCTGCATAAATTGAACAAAGGATGAACATCAACGTAGCGGTAGGACTATTTACTAATCTTTTCCATAAGTGTTGGTGAATATTTGTATGCAGGTGAATAATATATTGAAATGAAGTCAAAGTACACTTTCGTGGCGAAGAAATACATCTTCGGCCAATCGATGCTCACCACGTCAGCTTCCCGCGGATCGGAGGGCCCACAAATCAGGTGAAACCAACTCAAAGTAGGGCCAAACACTCGGGAACCACCTTAGGGGCGCACATGGAAGTCTTAGGAGAAATCGGTGGAGAATGGTGGTGGCCAGGGTTTGGCCAAACCCTTGTTCGGTCGAATCCATCTTGGCATCATACTTCTCCACCGACCACGTGGCAACTCCCCATTGGTTCCTAATGGCGGTTATGGGAGTTTGTGTAGACCCCGGTTTTTGTAACAGGAATCAATCGTGTTCATAGTACCATTTTCCTGGATCGAGTAGTTTGGTACCCACGAATACATTGCTGAATCATCAAGTGCACGATGCATCCATCGCCATATGCAAAATATTACAATATAGAGCCCGAAGGCAATGTCTAGAACATAGGACCAAACGGTCCAGAATACAACCAAAGCAGAAAATAGGTAAGGCAGCGGAGAGAAGGCAGCGGCATGCCATTGCCATAGGCAATGACCGGAGCTAAGACCTAATGGACGCCATCACCCTCCACACCCTCCTGGTAGTATGCGTACGGGTCTTCAGGTTCTTCATCGCCCACATCTGAATGTTTGTGCGTATAGCAAGGGTGAGTACTAACCGTACTCAGCAAGCCACCATAACAACTATGCATATGATAGGGGATAATCAAGGAGTGGTTGTGGTTCTTTTGCATAAAGCCAGGTTTTGCAATTCTTTTCACAAGCCTAAGACCTAAGACTCATCAAGTTTTATTTCCATAGTTCATTTAATTAGCGACGGTTTTGTCCACCATCATTTGTGATCCCAAGGATAGCTTCACGCCCTTTGGATTGCTATGATTTTCTTGGGTCTACCCCTTCTTGCCTTTTGAGAAGTTCGTCCACCAATATATAAAAATCATCATGCATGCCCATCCCGTCATTTTAAAATTTAGAGTCTAGCCTAGCGAAAAACTTGTCCCGTCGCTCCATATCTGCGAGCACTTCTATTCGAATAGATTGTTTTACTCACACTGCATTGGATGTACACTTTACCTGTACTCCGTGACCTGCCCAACACATGGGCCTACGTCCCAACACATGAGACGCGTCACGGCAAAGCCTTTCGATAACCTCACTTTGGCATACCGCTCCATGAACTTGAGCGCTCATGCACTCTAGCCGTACACGGTTTCTAGCGGTGAGAGGAGTTACAGCGCTCCCGGGAAGGAAAAACTCATTCGTTCTTTAAGTTATAATTAAATGCAATTTCTGTTCATCATTCCACATGTAGGCCTTCCGCCCATTCTCATACGTAAGAACCACTATGCAGGGATATTGCCTCCGATCAGCTATCTACTCCGCAAGGTCTATACCCATTCTGGAAGTACGGTTGTACTAGCTCGTTTCAGGTTTATCTCATGGCTCGGTCCTTAATTTACCAGGGACGGCACTTGCCTTTTTCGGAATCCACCCAAATCATCCAGCTCCCAGTCTAAAACATTTGTTTGTTTTAGTTTTTCATCGAAGAAACATTTCATCATTGTCATGGCAATGTGGCGCTCATGTCTCCATATGCCGTACAGCAACCACCTTCCCTAAGGTACATGCCCAAGCATATAGCATTTGATAAATATGATTGTGCATGAATCTAAAATAGCATGAGCTAAGCATTGTCAAAAAATGACTTTGAACGCACAATATTGTAACGTACAAAGAACAAACGAGTATTCAATATCAAGGTAGGGCATATAACAAGCATGGGAGTTCATATATGTATAGCATGCATATTTGATTTTAAACAAACATACGTTCACAAATGGGTTCAAAATGTTCAAAGGTAGTGATGACTTGCCTTGCTCGCAACCTTGTTGTCTGGATCTTCAACGCACTCATGTGCTCCCTCAGACTCTACACATACGCGCGAAAGATCCGATTGAATTCGATTAGAATCCAAATAAAATCCTCAAAATGCCAAATAAATCGCAAAAGCGGCTCCTAAAACTAGACTATGATTTTAGACAAATTTAGGTTTGAGTTTCGACGAAATCCGAGCTAAAACGGCGAGTTATAATAATTTAAAGTTTTACGATTCCGATTTAGTTTATTATAGTGTGGTATCATTTTGAGTTAGTTTATTTCAATTTAGAAAAAGAAATAGTGGTCGATAATTTCAAAATATTACTCCGGAAAGGAAATGTAAAATCCAAGTTTTATCCCTCGGATCGACAAGTCCGGGGTTTGAATTAATTAGATTCCAATATAATATAACACTAGAGTTTGTCACTATTTAGAATTTTAAATTTTAGCAAATTCATATCCTAAACTTATTATTTAATAACAATATAAATCATAATTACATTTCTAAAGTGATAATTAAATAAATCAATTTACGTGATAATTAATACTTTAGCATTAATTAATTCCAAAATTAAAAGTTTTATCAGAAGAAAAGAGAACATAAACTTTTACTCAAAATTTCCCAAATATTTTTCCCAAAATTACTTTCTTACTTTATTATATTTTTTCTTTCTTTCCTTTTTCTTTTCTCTTTTTCTTTTCTTTTCTTTCTTTTTTCTTTCCCTCCCTCTATTTCTTCCTTCTTCCTCGTGCCTTCTCTGTTTTCTTCCCCCCTTCTTCTTCTTCGGCTCGGCCGGCCGGCAAGAGCAAGGGCGCAAGGAGGAGAAAGGAGGAGAGGGCTGAGCCTCACTCGGTGCGGGGCTCCGTGCTGTGGCGACGACATGGCGGGCGGCGACGGCGGCGCAAGCGGCGATGACGTGGCGGCGGTGCTTGGCGGCGGCGGCGGCGGTGCGGGAAGAAGGGAGGAGATGGGGGAGTGGGTGGGGAATGGCGTGGGGAGGGAGAGGAGTGCGGGGCACCTTTTATAGGCGGGCGGCGGCGGGAGGGAGAAGGGAGGGTTAGGGAGGGGGCGGCGCGGGTGGCCGATGCGTGGCGAATGCGGAGGGGGCCAACTTTATTAGTATATTATATATATATATTTAATGTCCTTATTATTTATAATTTAATATATAAATATATATTTTTATTTTTCAAAAATAAAGTTTTGCTCTAAAAATAAATTTTTATCAACCTTAGCTTTACCAATTGTATATTTTTTAATTTTTATTTCTAATATTCTTTTTGCAATTTCTTTTCTTTTAGGGTTTCCAAAACCTTTCCGACTTTTCCGTCTTTTATATAAATATTTCTTTATTTATAACACGCAACAAAACTTCGCGAATGAGAGGCAAATAATTACGACGAGTGCAACAATTCGAAAGTTTTTGTATGTTTTGAATTTTAAATTTTTTATTTTTAAGTCTTCAATTTTTAGGGTGTTTTTTAATGACCAAGTTTGGTAAGCAAATCCCTAGGTTTAAAGCAAAGATTGAGGCGGAATTGGAGGAATGCACACTGCGGAAACGAGAGATTGTATCGGCTAAGTCCGAATCGGCTACGGAGCTAGTCGGTGAGTTCAAGTCGGAGTAGGATGGTGATAGCCGATTCCGATTGAAGACCGAAGGAAAGGCCAGTCCCAAAAGGAAAGCTTAAGAGATAATTATTGGATTCGGTTTCCAAAGTGCGTTAAAGATATTGTCATCTACGGATAAGGTCCTACAACGGCAATTGTATATTTTAAGTTGGGATGTTTTGTATAGTTTCCTTTTGTGATAATGTCGGTTTGTTCAGAGATTTAATCTGTAATAGGAATCGTGTCCATTACAGACTCAATGTATATTCGGGGATAAATATGACCCGAGACCTTGTAAAACATATCAACACACATCAATACAACCTTCGGTGCATCGCCAAACCTTTCTATTTTTACTTTTATCGACGAGTTCTTGCTCGTTCTTGGGCTGTATTGACCTCGATCTCCAGGAAAGGTAATTTCTCGTTACAAGCGGCTTGTGGTATCGGGGCCAGTGCTTCCATCATTATGATACTCTGATTCTGATGTTGCAAACTACTTAATTTATCATATGCGACATATAATCTAGATTAATGTCTAGATCTATCTCATGATCGGCTAATATCTTTTTGGAGATAGCAACCGACAGAGCTAGATCCAGAGGTTGATTTAGGTTATATGACGTATCTACCATCTCGAGGAGTTCTCATTAGCCTATATAGATCTCATGCTTCTTTTTGTACTTAATGCTACATCAAATTGATCTGTTAAGTTGCCTTTAGAATTATATAGATCTATTCGGCTTGATGTCTACTTTTAGAGGTAGTATCGGGGTTTCAGCCGGTCTTACCTGTTCTAATCATTTTTATGTATTCTTACTATTAGAACTGCCTTTTATATTAAGATCTTAATCTACTTAAATGTGTTAAGCTTGGTATCAATCTGTTAGGTTATACTAACAGCCGATTGATCTTGGTTTGGCGCATTTAATCCAGATTAATATCTTTTTATAGAACATACTGGAGTATTAGCCGATTTACATTAGATCTGCGACATCGGCCACGTTATGAATACATATAATTGTGGTTCTAATGTACCTTTGGATCTAAGTGATTTATACTATCTCACTATGCTACCAACCTATCCCAATCACCTAATCTAAATGTGCTTCGGGATAGCAATTGTATGTTTATTAATATCTATAGCCGATCGAGTAGGATCTAACACTAACCAAATGCCTATTTTTTGTTTCTTGTTGGTTGCAGGATCAAACCAACTGGCACGTCCGCTCAATCACCAGGGGCGACCAATTTGGACCTGCACTGGCGTTAACCAGACCTCCTAGGCCAGTGCGTGTACAAAATTCACACCAACAGTGTTACAAACCTACCCTCCTTAAATAAATCTCGTCCCCGAGATTTCTTACCGGTTGTTGAGTAGGTGTGGGTACTCGGATATTAGAAAATCTTCGCTTTCCCAAGCGGCTACTCGGATATGGGGGCAGTACCAGACATTAGGTCAATGATAGACAATGTCATGGTCAGGGGCATTCCGGGTAAATCCTCAGGAAATACGTCTGGGTAATCCTGCACTATTGGCATCCCGCTCATAGGTAGCATGGTAAATATCCCCGTAGCTCGCTCACATAGCATCAGGTCTCGATCCACGGGCTATGTTCATCGGTGATCCCCGTGGGGTGGATACAGTGACTTCCCTTTGGCCACATTCTATGACTCCCTTGTTCTTAGTCAACCAATCCATTCCCAGTATGATATCAAGAGTTTGTGGCGGTAGTACCATAAGGTTTGTAAGAAATACCACGTCTCTAATCCGGATGGGCACGTTGATGCAAGCATGGGGTACAGTTATATCTCCCTTGGGTGAGTGTACTAACATGGGTTTCTTAAGTTCTACCCGATGTAGGTTGTGTTGTTTGCTTATTCGTGATGATATGAACGAATGCGATGCTTCAGAATCGAATAAGACTTTAACTGGGCCAGAGTTTATAGAAAACATACCTATCGGCACGCTCGATCTTCTTGTGCCTCTTTGGCACACACATGGTTCAATTGTTCGTGAACAAAACGCTTCCAGCGGCAAGGGTAGTAGTTCCACGTACGGCGTTGTATTGGCACCGGTACGAACAAAGTGCTGCGTGGCTTGGGGCAGTTGTTGGCGTAGTGCCCAAATTCTCCACGGTCGAAGCAGTTCACATTCCTATTTCCCGGAGCGGCCAAGGTAGGTGTCGGAGTGCGGAATTGGGTCGCAGTCGGCCTGTTGACATTGCTAAGTGCAGCAGGTTGACTAGTTGCCTCGACGGTTGGCTTCCATCCAGATGGGGTGGCCCCCTTGGGACACTGAGACGCTCCTTGAAGTGGGCGGGTCATAGCGAGTCTCCTCTTGCGGTTGTTCTCCACCATCTTCTGGTCATGCTCCAGCCTCACAACCTTGTTGATCAAGCTCTGGAAGTTGGTATGATCCTGCCCAATCATAGTCCCTCGCAACTCATCACTCGGCCCATCGATGAACTTGTCGATCTTCTCTTCTTCATCCACCAAGTCGCCGGTTGCGTAGCGGGCAAGCCGGGTGAACCAGATTCAGTATTCTTGCAGTGGTGTTTCCCTAACGCAATCTCTTGAACTCATTCTTCTTGATGCGCATTACAGCTACAGGTACGAACTTCTCATGAAAAGCGGCGGTGAATTCTTCCCATGTGGGCTCCGCAGCATCTTCTGCTCGAGTTTCCTTATAGGTATCCCACCAGTCACTAGCAGGCCCTTCCAATTGGTTTGTGGCAAAGATCACTTTGTCGGCTTCGTGCACATGCACAAGAGTCAACTTCTTCTCTATGATGATTCTGCCGTAGCGAAGGTGGGTCGCTTGGCTCTCGTAAACTCGCCAAGGCTTGAGGTTCCACAGCCTCCTTGATTGTTGGCGATGGCCTGCAACAATGGGGTTTGTACCGTCAGGGATACTGGTGAACGCATTGAACAATGTGATAAGCACCGTGGTTGATTCGAAGATAGCCGAGAAGCTGCCAAGAGGGCCGACATATTTCACTGATGGCCAGTTCCCGCCTTACAGGACGCTGTCGACCCACAGTTTGCTAGTCCCTCCGCTCAGGCAGCCGATTCCTCTAGGGGAGCCCCGATCTAGCCGAATGAGCAATCATCGGCTGCACGGCCGCATCCCAAGGTCTTGGTTCGTCCACAGCCTCAACACCGGGGCCTCGGCATCCCGTGACGACTCGGGAGCGAGCGGAAGACATGTTTAACATCAATCGGCAACCCGTCATACATAACGTACCAATTGTTAACCATCTGCCGGATCCACCTTACAACTCCGGCGGCAATCAGCTGTCCCCAAGTAGACACCACCATTTGCCTCTCGGCGCCTCCCACCATGAACCGATTCGCATCAATTCCCGGGAGGCAACTACGAGCAGCATTATCGGCCTCAGACGCCACCAATGCAGTATCGGCAAGTACCCGTCCATCATGAGCAATACGAGCCGATACCGCCAGTCCAAATTCAAGAAAACAATGCTTGGACCGATTTAATCACAGATGTTATGCGTGATCAATTTGGCCTCAAGCCGAAGGACTCCGGCAACATGTACCGGTACCCATACCCAGAATATTTCAAGAGGGTACTCCTTCCGAACCGGTACAAGGTGCCGGACTTTTCAAAGTTCTTGGGGCAAGACAACGTATCAACTTACGAACACGTCAGCCGATTCCTAGCACAATGCGAAGAAGCATCGGCTACTGACGCGCTCAGAGTGTGCTTATTCCCACTATCACTCTCGGGATCAGCCTTACAACTCGGTCCAGAGCTGGGCCGATCTCGAGAAGCAATTCCACAACTATGTCTACTCCGGCATGCACGAAATGAAGTTGTCAGATTTGACCAGTGTCAGGCAGAAGCACGAGGAGTCGGTGCAAGACTATATCCAGCGGTTTAGGGACATGAGGAACCGCTGCTACAACCTGGTGCCGTCGGACTCACAGCTAGCCGATTTAGCCTTTCATGGTCTTTTGGCCCAAATCCATGAGGTTTTCGGCTCAAGATTTCGAGAGCTTAGCCCATTTAGCTCAGAAGGTGATAGCCCATGAGCAAAGGTTTCAAGAGTCAAAGAAGGCCTTCAAGAAAGTCACCCATGTCGCGTATGCAACGGATTCCGATTCAAGCGACAACGGTGCAGAAATTGCAGCAGCCGAATGGACTAAGAAGAATAAGGCTATAACTTCCCAGTGGCTAAAAAATCGGCTAAGGAGGAAAAATACGATTTTGACATAACCAAAGCCGATAGGATCTTTGATCTATTGCTGAGGAAGAAACAAATATAGCTTCCGGCCAACCACGTCATACCATCGGCCTTAGGAGCTCAGAAAGAAGAAATACTGCAAGTGGCACAACACCACCTCCCACAGCACCAATGATTGCAAGGTCTTCCGCCAGCAGATACAGTCGGCCATCGAGGTAGGGAAAATCAAGTTCGAAGAATCGGCTAAGCCGATGAAGGTTGACGGCAATCCCTTCCCTGTCAACATGGTCCAAGCTGGCCCTAGGTGAGCTGATCGACAGAACAGAATGGTGTACGGCTCAGCCAAAACCCAACAAACAACCGAGGCCAACTCCGATCAATAAGAGCCGACTGCGATGAACACCGCGTCGATCAACATGGTTTACACCAGCAGCCGATCAACCGATCGACGCCCCTGACAGGTGGACAGCCAACTGCGATTCCAGCTTAGGGTTTACGAAGAAGAAGAGAATCGACGCGGCAAGCCGTATTGGAGGACGCCGGATCAGCTAGGAGTGGAATTCTTTCGCCGCCATGACGCTGTGAGTTCTTTCGATTCTGCTGGGAATCGGGAATGAGGCTGCCCACTCTCAAAAACTGCCCTGCCTGCAGCGAATACAGTGAGGACGGATACAGGAACCAACCAATTGAAAGCTCGAGCCAATTCGTCCCCTGAGCCGTTCAAATCAACCAGCGGAAGCTTTAGTTCACGATCGGCTCGACCCAATCCACGGGACTTCTTCCAAGAAGAGGACGAAGAGGAGAGCTGAAGAAGAACAATCGGCCAACCCCCAATGGTGCCCTTCGGACTTGTTCACCAAAACACAGAAAAGGAAAATCCAGAGGCTGAAAAGCGAAGGACAGGAGGAAGAAGTCCAGCAGATGATTCAACGACAACAATGTCGGCAGGGCAAGAAATAGTGGCGTGTTAAGAAACAGGCAGCCCCAGCCGATGAGAGCCCAGTCGACAAGGCCAAAAGGGCGGCAAAAGGCAAAGGAGTAGCCTCTACATCAGTCAATATGGTGTTCATATTGCCAGCCGAATTCGAGGCTGGTGAGGCCAATGTAAACACGGTTGAGGATACCTTGGCCAAACTAGTATTGTCCCAGAACGAGGCTATCTTCGAGAAACCCGAGGGAACAAAAAAATTGGCACCTGAAGCCCCTATATGTCAAAGGATTCGTCAACGGGAAGCCGATGTCAAAGTTGCTAGTTGATGGAGGAGCCGTTGTTAATCTTATGCCCTATGCAACTTTCAGAAAGCTGGGCAAGGGAGCCGATGCCTTGATCAAGACCAATATGGTACTCAAGGGCTTCGGCGGCAACCCACAGAGGCCAAGGGAGTTTTAAACGTTGAGCAGACCGTCGGCAAAACCATGCCCACAATATTTTTCATTGTCAACGAGAAGGGATCATACAACCTACTTGATGTGGACAAGGGTCCCGATCTTAGAAAGGTTCGATAATTACTCGATTTGGTGGAGTCGCGACACAAGTCGATCCGGCTTACGAAATAATACACGCTCTTGAGCCCCTCTCTAAGTGTCTCCTTGTCTTCTCCATCATTCCTAATCATAATATAATCATTAGGTAGCAATCTATTCTCAAAATCATATAAAGAAGAACTTAGGAACGAGCTCACCTGTAAATTCAATTGTTTCGCGCGAGCTCTTGTGATTGGACCTTGAATGTCCAATGGAGGGTTGTTATGTATATCCGAAGGAGTGATGTCCTCATCATCCTCCCCCTCTTGAATTGGAGTCGTCCTCGACTCAAGCTCATCTTCTTCTCCCAAGTAAGGCTTCAAATCAAATGTTAAAGGTGGGACTAACCCCAAACTCGGAAGGCAACTCAACTTTATATGCATTATCATTAATCTTCTCAATTATTTTGAAAGGACCATCCGCTATCTTACCAAAATTTGGAACTTGCAGCAATGGCGCATGTGTAAGTTTGTCCTTCAAAGTGTCAAAGGAGTCCTCTTGATTCTTTCCCCAACGGAACACCACTCCTTTCTTCGTCAACTCATGTAAGGGTGCAGCAATGGGTGCTGAAATCTTTGACGAACCGGCGATAGAATCTGCAAGACCAAGAAAACTTCTCACTGTGTGATTGTTTGGGAACCGGCCAGCTACGTATGGCATCAATTTTCGTCTCATCCACCTCAATTCCCTGTGGAGTAACGACATATCCAAGAAAAGAGACTCGTTCCGTGCAAAAGATGCACTTAGCAAGGTTAGCAAACAAACGTGCATCAGGTAAAACATTAAAAACAGCACGTAAATGATCCATGTGTGCTTCCAAAGAATTGCTATAAATCAGGATGTCATCAAAGTAAACTACCACAAAGCGACCAATAAAAGGCCTTAAAACCTCATTCATTAAATGCATGAAGGTGCTAGGTGCATTAGTCAAACCAAAAGGCATTACTAACCACTCATACAACCCGAATTTGGTCTTGAAGGCTGTTTTCCATTCATCCCCAAGTTTCATTCTAATTTGGTGGTAGCCACTACGCAAGTCAATCTTTGTGAAAATAACAGAATCACACAACTCATCAAGCATGTTGTCTAGCCTAGGAATAGGATGACGATATCGAATAGTAATATTATTGATGGCTCTACAATCAACACACATTCGCCAAGTACCATCTTTCATAGGAACCAAAAGTACAGGCATTGCACAAGGACTAAGGCTTTCACGTACGTACCCACGGTCCAAAAGGTCTTGGACTTGCCGCTGAATTTCGTTAGTCTCCTCGGGGTTGGTTCGATAAGCAGCACGGTTTGGCAATGTTGCTCCAGGGATCAAGTCAATTTGATGCTCTATCCCTCTCATAGGTGGCAGCCCGGGGTATCTCCTCGGAAAAATGTCCTCATACTCCTGCAAAGGTTAGTGACAGCGGGGGAGGTGTCGAGCTAGCAATATCATCTAAAGAAAACAAAGCTTGTTTGCACATCAAAGAAGAGCAAATATCATCATCAGAAATTTCAGCAAGGTCACATTTTGCTGCAAGCATAACACCACCCTTCAATTTAATCCCCTTGGCTTAGAACTAGGTGTTTGCTTATCATTTTTAGGTGGAAAAACAGATTTAGCAACTTGCTGCTTTTTGGATTCAACAACTTTCAAACTAGCAGCTCGATCTTTATCGGCTTGTACAATTTCAGCGGGGTCAAAGGAACCAAAGTAATTTTCTTTCCTTTATGCACAAAAGTGTATTTATTACTTCTACCATGGTGTGTAGCATCATTATCATGTTCCCAAGGACGACCCAACAAAAGTGAACAAGCTTGCATAGGAACCACATCATAATCAACAGAATCAGCATACGAACCAATGGAAAATGAAACTCTGCAAGCCCGTGTTACCTTTGCTTTTCCAGAATCATTTAACCACTTGGATATGGTATGGATGTGGGTGTGGGCGTGTGGTCAAGCCAAGCTTCTTGACCAAGTCGAAACTCACCAAATTATTGCAGCTACCTCCATCAATGATCACACGTGCACGACGATTGTTGATGACGAAGAAAATCTGGAAAAGATTATGGCGTTGCAACCTCTCAGGTTGCTGTACGTGTGTGCTGAGCACCCGCTGTAAAATGATGTTCATGTAGGCTGCCGTGTCCTCACGACCAAGGACTTCGTCATCTTCAGCATCAGCTTCTTCTTCTTCTTCCTCATCTTCAACATCGGAGGTGCTGATGTAGCCATCTTCTGTGGCAATGTATGCCCATTGACTAGGGAATTCTTTTTGCACATGGCCAAATCCATGGCAGCGGTGGCAGAATGTTGGGAGTGCGCCCCGTCGAGCGACGGATGAGACACTCTGCGGGTACTGCGAAGAACTTTTACCTGAATCTATGAGTCGTGGGGGAGGTGGTTTTGGCGTTGCGAAACTCGGACGCAGCTGGTGTCGCTTGCTTGCTGGTGGAGGTGCCGGAAGAGGTGGCCTTGGTCAGCCCGAAGGTGGCGTCTGCGGAGTGTACGTACTTGCCTTGTTGTTGCCACTGCTGATCACGCCCCTGCAATTCCTTCTCTGCAAGCATAGCAAACTGAAACAAGCTGGTTGATAGTGTTAAATTCCTTATAATCAACTATGTTCTGAATTTCAACCCTCAAACCCGAATAAAAACGACAAACAGGCATCCTCGGTCCCCTCCACTATGCTACAACGCATCAATCCCTTTTGTAGCTCACCATAGTAATCATGTACAGATTTATCCCCTTGTTCTAAACGCATCGGTTTCTTGCGTAAATCTCTATGATAAGAAGGAGGAACAAATCTATCGCGCATAGCTACCTTAAGTTCTTCCCAAGTAGTAAGTAAAGCACCCTCTGCAGCTAACCCAGTCCACCAAATTATAGCAAAATCTTTAAACTCACTAGTGGCTTGTCTTACTCTATGTTGCTCAGGCACAAGGTGGGCACTAAACTTTTGTTCTACTGTCATCTCCCAATCAAGGTATCGCTCGGCATCATAATAACCAGAAAAAGATGGTAGTTTAAACTTAACCTTAGCATAAGGATCATCGGCCGCACGATTATTATTACCTTGATGGTGGTGGTGATTTGGAGAGCCACCCATACCTGTGTGGTTTGTGCGAAGACGACGTCGTAGCTGTGCTTTCCTTGTAGCTTGTTCATCAATATTGCCACTGGAATCATACACCGTGTCTTCTGGCAAATGAGTTCCGGTGTTGCTGCAGCTCACATCTTTATTGGCTGGTTGTCGCGTCTCCAATGCAGCAACCCATCAGTAAGCATGGACATCCGTTTGTCCAACCTCTCCATGTAGTTGCCGAGAACAAGTTCAATAAGGGCTTTAGTGATAGCCCTGGTGACTGCCTCCTTCACCTCTTTCTGAGCGTTTTCTACAACAGATTGTAGCTGCCCTTGGACTGACACTCCTTGAACTCCTTGGGCGTCTTCTCCTCACCGTCACCTGCCATTGAAAACACAAAAAAATAGCAACAAACAATGAAGGTTATCCCTAATAATCTACTACGTAGGTGTAGTGGGGCCTCTCAACAATTCAGCAAAGTGGTGCACCTTACCAAGCTCTTATAAGGTTCTTACCAGCAAAGGCAAAGGATACCTGGAGAAAGGCGTGGCGGCGATTGCAAGGATCAAGAACTGTGCTATCCGGAAGTAGTATGTGGAGCTAGGAAGGCTGAATAAAAAATATGTGAGTGGTACACAATTCAATGACAGATAGTAATGCTGAATAAAAATCTCAAGCTACTCGCCTTAGTTGCTGGTCTATTTGTGTCCTAGAAAAGTTGTGGTAACAAGGAAGGAGCAAGTATGACAATGCGTAACAGCAAGGAAAGCAAGGAAACACGGACAAGGCGAACTTCGGCGAGATTCAGCAAAACCAGTATGATGTGAACTAGGGTGTCCCGATCTTTCGGTGAGTTGATGATAACTACGATTTGGAAGAAACGTTGACGATCCGACTACAACCGTACGAGACGTTGTGTTGCGCCTTAGCGATCGATACACCTCTCCGTGGATTGTTGATCTTGCCGGTGCAGATCAACCTTATTCCTGCAAGCAAATCGAAGAAACAAGCAAGAACAAGATAAAAGCAATCTAAATTACAGATAGAAATTGAATACAAATGATAAGATGGGGTTCCGAATCAAATAGAACGGATGGTCTAGCTGACACACGCGTCTATCAGGAAGTAGCGATAGCTAAACTTACATAAACAAAACCCAAGTTGTTCTATGGCAGCTAGGGGGTATATATAGGTGGGAGAACGACCTAGGGCTCCCTAGAGTCGTGCTCCACCTGCTTGGGGTGCACCCCACTTGGGCCCCACTTGGGCCAGGGTCCCAGATGAAGTTAGAAGCCCATAGGCCCATTATAGGTGATGCAACACCTTGTTTCTGTGATTGCGGCTGATTGGGATGGAATTTTGAGATGAGGCTAGATCCGTTGGAAAGAGGACTCCAAGAGCTTTCCATCAAGTACTTATGGACCCAAATCGGAGCACATATGCATATTTGACGGCCGTTTGGATTCAGCGCTGTCCTGCAGTCCGAATTCAGCACCAAAACGTGTTGGATTAGATCTCTTTCTTTCCTTGGGCCAAAAGTGATGTGAGAAGTACTTGGATTTGCCCCCCAATCAATTTCCTTTGTCCTCCATGTCTTCCATGTGTGTTTAACACTCTTTTTGATCCAGGTATGTATTTCTGAAAATGTAATAAACACATATCATGGTGCAGCATCAATTCATCAAAAGCATCAAATACAATCTTGATAAAGAATTCGTGCACCTTTAAATCAAAAGCTCCCAATGTGGTTGTATCCGAGGTGGTGATGTCCTCATCATTCCTCCCCTTCTTGGCTACAAGTCGTCACGACTTGCTCCAATGGCATTTAGAGGTGGTTGGTTTGACATTGCAACATGGAGCGATGGCTATGCTGCACGGCCAAGACCAAGAATGCTCCCCTTCTTTGGGCTTACCCTGTTGCATAGGGGAAAAACTAGGAAAGCTTTGCATGACACTGTTAGTGTTAATGTTGCCCCCTATTTGATCATAGTATTGTTGCCGAAAGAATATTTTAGATTAGAACAAATATAAGCTTTATGCACCAAATATGTTTCTCTGTCATTATATTCACCAAAGATATGAAAAATAACATTAGCTAGACATAGTAAATCAGGCTTAGCAAATAATTTTTCCTTCAAATTATTGAGCTCACAATGGTCATCAAACAGAACATAACCCAAAGTATTTAAAGAAAATAACAATTCACGCTCCTCAACTTCATTACAAACGTGAACAACATGCTTAAAATCAATGTCTAAAGAACTAACACTAGAAATAGCATGTTCATTCACTAGTTGTGGCATTGATGTAAGTGAAGCATTATCACACAAGTCTTCTTTATCACAAGGAACATCAACTAAATTAACTAGTTGTGGCATTGATATAAGTGAAACATTATCACACAACTCTTCTTTATCATAAAGAACATCAACTAAATCAACTTGTGACAAAGGAATCTCAGCGGTTGGTTCCACTAATGGTTGCTCTACTATAGCACGTAAAGTGGACATGTATAGCTCGGCTTGAGAATACTCACCTTCATTTACCTCAGCACCATTTTATTTTACCTTGTAAACTTTCTACGAGATATTTTAGTTGCTTCATGCTTCTCACCTTTCTTCTCAAGAACATTGTCCTCCTCCTCTTGGTGAATATGTTGAACTTCACCGCAAAGCGTTAGTAATAGGAGACACAAAGATTTCTCCTTCCAAGTTTGTACGTCATCATTACATGGAAAAATAGGAGGTACAAGCACAACTTGTTGCTTCTTCATGTCCTCTATTTTACATTCAGCATTACAAGCAAGTTCTAACAAATGAGAGAGAGATCTATAATTTTGGTAAGCAAGCATATCCTGAATTTCTTTGTTAAGCCCACATAAAAATCTCAACTCTGTAGCTTCTTCACATTCATCTAAACCACAACGTAATAAACAATCATGCATATCATGATAGTACGAAATGCTTGTTCTCGTATCTTGTTTTAGACATTGCGGTTTGTTGAATAGAATATCGGCATAATACATGGGAACATAAGCATCTCTCAAATATCGTTTTAGGTCTTTCCAAGATTGAGGTATTTTGTTATGCCTACAAAGATGTTTCCATTCATTAGAAGCATATTTAATTAATACATTAGAGGCACACATAACCTTTTGTTTTTCGGACAAATCATGCTTTTTAAATTCTTTATTAACCGCTAGCTCCCACTTAATATAAGCATGAGGATCATAATTTCCTTCAAAATAAGGTAGTGCAGATTTGATCTTAGCAATAATGATGTCACTTGCCTCATATGCATCATGTTGATCACTCCTCATGTCTCGACAAAGATGTCGATGTTGAGCACGATTATTCCCATTTCTTTCGCGTGTTCCTATCATTGTTAGTAGAAAACAAGAAACATACACGAAATATATGTACGCTCCTATCAACTACTAGGTAGTGGAGGCTCAAATATCACACACTCTCAAGCTTTTAGCCAAGCTCTTACAAGTTCTTACCATAGCAAGCGGAATGGTGACATACACCGAGCTTAACTAAACACCCCAATGGAGGTTGGATGTATCCATGCCTCGACGAACACTATTTGTATGGCTGTAATCAAATCGTGGAGCTACGGGTAGGCTTAAATATGTAGCAAAGGAATACCAAATGCTCAAATCGAAAATGCAAAGTTGAATAAGCTGTTCAAAGTCAAATGTACCGTCTTGGTCCTAGGATAGAACGTACTAGAGACGCGAGCCTAGACACAAACAGTACCATAAGATAGCACTAGAAACAACTATGCATAGCTTTGATAAATGAAACCAACAAGCGAATTTTTTCTCTTTCTTTTTTCTTCTCTTTTCTTTTTTTCTTTTTTTTTTTTTTTCTTCTTCTTTTTTTGGTGCGGCTTTTTTACTCTCTTTTTAAAGCACCTTTACGCCTTTTTGATTTTTTTTCAGCAAAAACCAACTTATGGACCTCAATGTAAAATTACAGGGACTTAAATGTAAATAAACAAAATTACAGGGACTCGAATGTAAAAGTCCAAACCCTAAAATTAGAACTATATAAAAATGGAATGCTGACGTTATGCCAGTTTCGTTTTTCCAAACAGATCTCGAATCCGACACAAAACAAAATTTTACCAAGGTGTTTGACACGACTCAAAAATTAGATGTACGTGATTAGGGAGGTAGTGGGAGTCGGACTTGTGGGGGTGGACAGCTAGGAGTTCGATTGGAGCAGGAGATAAAAACAAATCCTGATTTTTAACCAATCTAATCTACTATTTCTTTCCTAAAATAAAACCAATCTAATCTAATCTAATATCTAATCTGCTATTTCTCACGTGCAACACGATGGTGGCAGCGAAGAGTGTGGTACTAGACGTGACAAGAACTCGAAACTCTAAACGAACTAGACACTAAGACCAGCAACACAACGTGACGATGCAACGTAAAACTCAACAAAGCAAAGACTAAAAAGAACAATGCAATGGCACAAATATGGCTAGGTAATGGATGCAATTTTTTTGGCTTTTCGGTTATAGGTGGATAAAACTCACTGATCAACTTGGCGCTACGATACCAACGATGTGAACTAGGGTGTCTCGATCTTTCGGTGAGTTGATGATAACTACGATTTGGAAGAAACGTTGACGATCCGACTACAACCGTACGAGACGTTGTGTTGCGCCTTAGCGATCGATACACCTCTCCGTGGGTTGTTGATCTTGCCGGTGCAGATCAACCTTATTCCTGCAAGCAAATCGAAGAAACAAGCAAGAACAAGATAAAAGCAATCTGAATTACAAATAGAAATTGAATACAAATGATAAGATGGGGTTCCGAATCAAATAGAACGGATGGTCTAGCCGACACACGCGTCTATCGGGAAGTAGCGATAGCTAAACTTACATAAACAAAACCCGAGTTGTTCTATGACAGCTAGGGGGTATATAGGTGGGAGGACGACCTAGGGCTCCCTAGAGTCGTGCTCCACCTGGTTGGGGCGCACCCCACTTGGGCCCCACTTGGGCCGGGGTCCCGGATGAAGTTACAAGCCCATAGGCCCATTATAGGTGATGCAACACCTTGTTTCTGTGATTGCGGCTGATTGGGATGGAATTTTGAGATGAGGCTAGATCCGTTGGAAAGAGGACTCCAAGAGCTTTCCATCAAGTACTTATGAACCCAAATCGGAGCACATATGCATATTTGACGGCCGTTTGAATTCAGCGCTGTCCTGCAGTCCGAATTCAGCACCAAAACGTGTTGGATTAGATCTCTTTCTTTCCTTGGGCCAAAAGTGACGTCGAAGTACTTGGATTTGCCCCCAATCAATTTCCTTTGTCCTCCATGTCTTCCATGTGTGTTTAACACTCTTTTGATCCAGGTATGTATTTCTGAAAATGTAAATAAACATATATCATGGTGCAACATCAATTCATCAAAAGCATCAAATACAATCTTGATAAAGAATTCGTGCACCTTTAAATCAAAAGCTCCCAATGTGGTTGTATCCGAGGTGGTGATGTCCTCATCACAGTAATACCGCGCAAGGCTAGAGGTTCAACGGAGCAGATCGAGAGCCTGAAGCACTAGTAGAAATCAACTTTTTTCTTTCTTTTTCTTTTCTTTTTTCTTTTCTTTTTTATTTTCTTTTTTTCTTTTCTTTTTTTCTTTTCTTTTTTTCTAAACCAGGAGCACAAGAATAGGCACACCTCAAAGCTTACCTCAAACGGAGTTAACATGTGGCCTATGGAATTTACGTAGAAACTTTGAAAGAACATGCGAAAACTTCGAGCTCGAACAGATAATTTTATAAGCCAAATTTTGGAAATCTGGTCCCGCCAACGGATGTAAAATTTTTTTCTCTTGTCCGAAAAGTTAAATTTTATCTGATTTCGAATCCGTATACGAAAGTTATGGTTGTTTGAAGCTTGGGCTTCCGACTAGGTTTTTCGGAAGGAAATACAACCAAATCGGTTTTATGGTGGACATGGATATGGTGGCGGCGGAGTACGGAAAAGTGTTCGGCATTGCGTGGTGATCTTGGTTGGTGCTTATGATGGCGGAAACGGTTTTCAAATGATGAACCCTAGCACATAGGATGAAAGGTGGCGGCTAGGGTTACAAGGAAAACACACGACTAGACTAAAACACGCACTAAACCAGCAACAAAGAACTTAAACTAGGACTCTGGCTCAACACTACGGACTCTAAAATTGAATTATGCAAGGGCAAAACACTGTCTGGGATGGGGAAAAACTATCGACTAAAATTTTGTTTGGCTTTTCTGTAGACTCTAGGATAACGGCGAAATAAAAAACTAATGTAGGGTAAGAGCGAACGACGGTAAACCTAAAGCTCGATACCACTTGATGTGGACAAGGGTCTGATCTTCCAAAAGGTTCGATAATTACTCGATTTTGTGGAGTCGCGACACAAGTCGATCCGGCTTCTGAACGAATACACGCTCTTGAGCCCCTCTCTAAGTGTCTCCTTGTCTTCTCCATCATTCCTAGTCATAATATAATCATTAGGTAGCAATCTATTCTCAAAATCATATAAAGAAGAACTTAGGAATGAGCTCACTGTAAATTCAATTGTTTCGCGCGAGCTCTTGTGATTGGACCTTGAATGTCCAATGGAGGGTTGTTATGTATATCCGAAGGAGTGATGTCCTCATCACTACTACTCGGAAGGGACTGGATCCACGCCAACTGCTGCATCCCTTCCACAATGCATCAAAGCTTAATCCAATGGCAAGGCGATAAGATAGAAATCATGTCAGCCGACAGGTCAGTCAACATCGCTAACGCCAACTTAACTTTATGGGAAGTTGACGATATTGATTACTGTTCGGTAAAGTTTGCGAGCCAATTTTCTCAAAGTGTCCGATTCGACATCCGGCCGATTGGAGACGAAGAGCCTCAACTAATACTTTGAGGGCGTCGTGGAGGGCTCGAGCGTCTACACCAATGTCCAAGCTTATTGATTTATTGAAGGAATATAAAGATTGCTTTGCTTGGGAGTATTTTGAGATTCTGGTCTTAGCCGATCTATTGTTGAATATCAACTCCCTATTAAGCCTGGATATCAGCAGTACAAACAGCCTCCAAGGAGGTTTAAAGCCGATATGTATGACGCGATCAAGGCCGAAATCACTCGGCTATATGATGCTGGCTTTAGTCGGCCTGCCGATATGCCGAATGGGTTTCAAACATAGTTCTAGTGGTAAAGAAGAATGGCAAACTTAGGGTGTGCATCGACTTTAGAGATTTGAACAAGGCTACCCCCAAAGACAAGTATCCCATGCCTATAACCGATTTGCTAGTGGATGCCACTTCTGGCCAAAAAATCATAAGTTTTATGGATGGCAACGCAGGTTATAATTAGATCTTTATAGCCGAGTAAGACATCCACATGACAGCTTTCACGTGCCCAAGGGCAATCGATTTGTACGAGTGGGTCGTCATGACATTTGGCTTGAAGAATGCTAGAGCTACGTATCAGAGGGCCATGAATTACATCTTTCATGACTTGATCGACTTCTTGGTGGAGATTTATATTGATGATGTCTTTGTCAAATCCAAGGAGGTGGAACACCACATAGCCGATTTAAGAATGGTGTTGGAGAGGACGGGAAATATGGCACGAAGATGAACCCTACGAAGTGCGCGTTTGGCATGTTGGTGGCTAGTTCGGGATTTCTTGTTCATGAGAGGGGAATCGAGGTCACCTAGAGAAGCATCAATGCTATCAAGACTATTCAACCTCGAAGGACAAGAAGGAATTGAAATCTTTGATCAGCAAAATCAACTTCATCAGGCGCTTTGTAGCCAATCTGTCAGAGAAGATGGAGCCGTTCACACCTCTGCTTCGGCTGAAAGCCGATCAAACATTCACTTGGGGGCGAGTAGCGAAGGCTTTGGACAATATCGGGGTTATACGAGTTCTCCTTCGTATTGATTCTTCCACAAAAAGAGTGTCGTTCAAATTATACCTATCGGTGACGAGAAGTCTATTGGCTCGGTCTTGATTCGGGAGATCGAAGGGAAGGAGAAAGCATTTTTCTATCTTAGCCAGAAGGCTTCTGGATGCGAGACAAGGTATTCTCCGTGGAGAAATTATGTTTGTGCCTATATTTTTCGTGCACAAAGTTAAGGCATTATTTGTTATCCAATGAGTGCACCATAGTATGCAAGGCCAATGTAAAAAAATATATGCTATCGGCTCGAGTTCTAAAGGGGAGAGTTGGAAAATGGATATTTGCTTGAACGAAGTTTGATTTAAGGTATCAAGCACCCAAGGAAGTAAAAGGGCAGGCCATAGCCGATTTCATAGTGGAACACAGAGATGATTCAATCGACTCAGTGGATATCATGCCTTGGACTTTGACTTTTGATGGCTCGGTCTACAACAACGGATGCGGCATCGGCTTGGTGATAATCTGTCCCGGGGGCAAGCTTCGCGTTTGCTTTTTCCATCTCGCCACACACCACAAACAATCAAGCATAATATGAAGCCGTTCTAAAGGAAGTTGAAGCCGACGCCATCGAAATAATGGGCGATTCACTTGTTGGTCATCGGCCGGTTATCGGGAGAATATGGCTTGCAAGAATGACACGGCGATGGCCTACTATCAAAAATGCCAAGAATTGTTGGATAGTTTTCGGCTAGTAACATTAAAGCACATCCCTAGAGAGCAGAATTCGAAGCAAACGATTTGGCTCGAGGGCATCGGGATACAAGCCAATGACAAAAGATGTCAAAGTGGAAATCGCCACCATTTCAGTCGACGATTGCAGGTTTGATGTCTACAATTATCTACGAAGCCTTCTCAATCTTCTTCAAGGAAATTGCACTATAAGGCTTTACGATATGTCTTGCTCGATGAAGACTTATACTATCGGACGATTGACGGCGTGCTATTTAAATGCCTGAGTGCTGATCAAGTGAAGGTTCCCATAGGAGAGGTGCACGAAGGGACCTGTGGCACTCACCAATTTGCTCATAAGATGAAGTGGTTACTTCGGAGAGCAGAATACTTTTGGCCAACCATGCTGGAAGATTGCTTCAAGTACTACAAAGGCTACCAAGATTGTCAGAAATTTGGGGCTATACGAGCGCCGGCATCGGCTATTAACCTATCATTAAGCCTTGGCCGTTCGAGAGGTTGGGGAATCAACATGATCGGCGGATAAATCCACCCTCCACAAAGGACACAAGTTTATATTGGTGACAACCGATTATTTTACAAAGTGGGTGAAAGCAATTCCCTTGAAAAATGTTGACTCTAGGGATGCGGTCAATTTATTAAGGAGCATATTATATACGGAGTTCGGCGTCCCTCAGACTATCACTATAGATTAGGATCCATCTTTGTCTCCGATGAGTTTGTCCAATTTGGCGACAACATGGGGATCAAGTTGTTGAATTCTTCACCATATTATTCTTAGGCTAAAGGACAGGCCGAAGCTTCAAATAAAAGATTGATCAAGGCGATAAAGAGGAAGATTGCTTGAGTACCCAAAGCAATGGCTTATCGAATGGCTTGCCACGGATCGATCCAAGTGCCTCCATACAAGCTGGTCTACGGGCATGAAGCAGTTGTGCCATGGGAGAACATCATCGGCTCAAGAAGGATTCAGTTACAGGATGAGTTGACAGCCGATGATTATTATAATCTGATGGTCGATGAGTCAGACCTAGTTCGTCCGGGATGCATGCATTGGAAAAGGTGACCATGGACAAAGAGCGAGTGGCTCGTCATTACAACAAGAAGGTTGTGCCCAAGTCTTTTAAAGAAGGCGAGCTCGTGTGGAAACTAATTGCGATCGGCTCGAGAGATAGCAAATTTGGTAAGTGGTCACCTAATTGGGAAGGGCCTTTCAAGATCCACAAATGCGTCTCTAAAGGAGCCTACATGTTAGAAGGATTAGATAGAGAGGTATTTGGAAGGGCTCTTAATGGTAAATATTTGAAGAAATATTACCCAAGTGTTTGGATCAATTCATGATTCGGCTAAGTTCTTGCCGATCCATGCTAGCCGATGTGTAATGCACATCACCTTTAGGACATCTTTGCTCTAAGTTTTTTCCTCCTAAGTTTTTCCAATCGGCTGAATCTAGCCGACAAGTAATGCGAAGCTTCATCTTAAAATTTTATCAATGCCGAGGACAACATTGAGAAAATTAGGGGGCATATATTATACGAAATCAGAGATCACAATCAAAGCACTTCAAACTCAGAGTACTTCAAAAAATTTTCAGGGACTTTGAAATTTTTTCAGGCAGTTCAGTACATGGAAACAAATGAATCGGCATGAGGAATACGAAGGGCACAGCCGATTACAGAAGTTATATGTACCGAGCCAAGGCACGAATCAAGACATCACAAGTTTTGAAGGCTAAGTCCTATTACATTCTCGGGAATTGCTCGATGGCCGACGTCGCCCGTTCTTTGATGGCTTTGATTTCTTCGACCATTGCCATGTCTTGTTCTTCGGTACCTAGGATCATTTTGGCCGATTTGTGGAGCTCTCCCAAGTACTTGATAGTGGAGGTCATCTTGGCCTTCCGTTCTTCGGTCGCCTTGTGGAGATCGGCTAGCACTCTTTGCAAGTTTGGCCACGCACCGCTTGAGCTTTGCCAACATGCCGCTTCTTCTTCATCGAGTAGGCCGATCTTGGTTTGCGTAACGATGGTCCAGCCGCCGATTCATCCAATTTGGCCTTCTCGGCCACTATGTTCTCACGGTGGCATTGATTGAGGCCGCCAAGTCGGCTTGAGCTCGCCGATCGAGCATTCTTTGTAGGCCCTTTCCGGCTTGAATCGGTCTTTGGTCAATGAAGACGGCCGGGATATTTTCTCGGCTAAGTCATCAGGAGCTAACCACGAATGTCATTAAAGCGTGCTTAAGCGCCCGCACTCCATAACCGGTTGATCTACATCGATGCTGAGCCGACGATGGATGTCTTGAAGCTTCTCCTTGAGGTCGTCGGCTATGGCAGTTTGGTCTTGGCTAGCGGCTTCTTCTTCCTCACTGACAAACTCTTTGATGTCAAATGGAAGCAAATCGGCTAGAGTCTGCGGGAAGATTTTCACAATTAAAACAAAGCATGACGGTGATCCTAAATGTTTGAGAAGGAAGAGAAGCGAACTTACTCGTGCAGGAAGGGCGCAGCGCAAGCTGTTTCTTGAGCATGGTGGCTGCCCATGGCCGACAGAGTCCGCTCGCTCGATACGTGGGGGGCAGCCGATGGAGACCGAGGGGGCTGCAATAAACATAAGTGTTAGTACGAATCGGCCAATGCAAGCATAAGTAAAAAATGAGTTCAAAACTTACTAGTGAAGCTGGACGAGGAGGTCGGCTAGCTAATCTCTTGAACTACAAAAGGGATTCAGTCAGGGTTGAAAAATTATGATCAAGGCCAAGTCAGAAAAAACAATATAGTTACCGATCGCTTCAGAGCAGGGGGGCTTGGTGGAATTGGATCATCGGCCGGCGGGCTAACAGAGTTATGGCTGGAGCAGCTTGATTCAGTTGCCTTCATTCACAGTTTCCGAGATTTCTTCGTCCATGACTTCTTTGTGGAGGGCCTCGTCGATGCTGGGGTCAAGTGAGGGCAGGCTATCAGCTGGTGCAGTCAGCTTTGGTTTCCTTTGCTTCTTCATTGGGAGCAGCCAACGGTCCCATAGTCGATGGGGCGGCCCATTTCTTCCTTGACATGTCTTGACGGGTTTGGCTGTGCATTAAGGTCTTTAGCTTCGGTGTGTCCCAGCCGATGGCCGACGGAGCGTATCCACATCCATTCGAAAAACCCCCAGGCAGTATTCAATGGCGATGCAAGAGTTGCTCACCGTGGGGATCCAATTCTGTCGTCTGCAGAAGGAAAAAATGTTTGAAGTATTAGCACAAGATGACAGCCGATTAATCGATGACAAAAAGATATTTAGGGACAGAAATGCTTACGAAGGGATTTCATCGGCAAGAGGGTGGTGAGGTACATGGAGCGCGTTGATGGAAGATATGTTGCTTGATTTCTACCCACCACCTGTCATAAGCCGCGCTCATCTTGTGGGCCAGCTCTAAGATCCCGATGCTGCCGAGGGGTGGGCTCTCTATTTCCATTAATCTGCTTCATCATCGGGCTTGAGTCCACCACCCCTTGGGTCTCTATCTTGTCGGCATAATAGCAACCAATCGGAGTTGTCAGAGCCGAATTGTCTTCTAGCCGACATTGGATTGTAAAACTCATAAGTCCTTGTTACATTTCGGCCTTGATGCACCCGGTCGGCAAGATGCATGGAATGAGTGCCACGGTGAAGATTTCTCTGCACTTGGGATAATTGACTGAGTTGATCTCATCCAAGTTCAAATCAATTGGCAACTCGAATTCCATTCGGTCTTCATAGAAGAACCAAGTCTGATTATTTTTTGCCAGGCCATCATAGAAGGAAATGAACCACTCGGCCAACAGCTCACTCGATTGCCTTGATCCAGTATGGGTGGTTGTCGCTTCCCGAATGAGGACATCTCTGGTAGCTACTTTATTTCCATCATCATCTTCAATCGGCTCCGGGAGGGAAGCGGCGTCGGCTAGTCTCGGTCGAGTAGACACTTTTGCGTTAGCAACACGAGCGGAGTGTCACGCCCGAGAAATTTATCCCAAATTTCCAAACTATTTTGTGTATTGATTCCCTGTCCAGGACCAGCCAGGGTACACAAAATGACAAATCAATACACAGATCCAAACGTAAATTAAAGCGTATAAATGTACTTACGAAGAGGCTCTTAGTCCTCACACTCGAAAGAAACGGCGCGGCGAAAAAGACGATCCTATCGGGGCTTCGGCTCCACTCCGCGAGCAAACTCAAGCGGGGTTTTAGCCTTGGTCCTCGACACCGTCTTCGACTCGAGAGGCACTACACTTGTGAAAGGGGAAGGAATTGCAAGGCTGAGTACAACCACCGTACTAAACAAGCCATCTTGGGAAGAATGCAAATATAATGCAAGGTGGTACAAAGGATTCTTATATATGGCTATTTTGCGAGAAAACTAGCATTTCAAAGCATTTAAATATTTGAAGGCATTTTAATAAACACGAACCATCACTAGTCAAATTATTATCATGTCGCGCACCAACGCAATCTTGCCTTAACCCAGGGCAACAAGTGCTAAGTCCAATTCGTTTAGTTTTAAACAGAAATAAATTCTAACTTGGGTACATTGATCGGCTTGCCCATAACCGAGGGCACGGCTATTCGAATAGATTTACTCTGATCAGAGGTGTACATCTTTACCCACCGAGACATGTCTTCCTCACGTGTTGCGACGTGCCACATGTCACCATGGCATACGGACGGAAGCCATGACATAACTCATCGCTTAGCTTGCCCTAAACAAGAAGACCGACATAGACTTCCCCGCCGAGTGCCACAGGTCGAGGCGATCTATGCCCCCAGGGCATCTCGACTCGTTCTGAGCCTTCACTTGCCAGAGACATCAGCCCTTCCTAGGGCTTTATCCATCCCTATCCGTGTCTTTTCTGTTTAGGACCGTATTAAACAACGTGTTAAGCCTTACCCATTAGACAAGTGGTAGTACGGAATATGCCTTGCAACAGAGGCCCGAAGACCGGTCCTGATGGCCGCCGAGGTGCGACTAACAAAACCATGCACCTCGTGCCCAGCCGAAAACATGGTTGGGGAAATTTTGAAGTGGAAATTTATTGTCAAAGCTAAACAACAAATATTTTCATTATTTACAAATTAGTTCTTAGTCTTTTATTGAAAACATATAACTGTTTCTATTTAAGCAGGGCTAAGCATATTCCTAAATTTTTACTAGTAAGCACCACATATATAAAGTACTCACTAGTCTTATTTTTCCTAGGGTTACCAAGGTTAATAACAATACAATTAATAAGGCTATAACAAGGAGAATCGATAAGGCTAAATAAAACAGTGATAGACGTAGGAATTTAATAAAGCGAAATGCAAATACACATAATTTTTTAAACTGGAATAGCAATATGATCAAATGACATGACTTGCCTTGCTCCATCGAACAAATCTTCTTTTCCTCGCGAGCGCGAACCTTCGAAACAATGAAGTCTACACGCTGGCACGCAAAACAAGAAGAAACCCTAATAAAAACCAAATAAACAATACATGGAAAGTAAACAAACATGTATAGCTCAATTTTAGATGAATTTTACAATTTGAATGGCCCAATTTGGAGTTTGTATGGATTAGGTATGAATTTTAGAAGTTTTGGACCATTTAAATGAATTCTGGAAATTAAATTCATTTATTAGGCAATTATTAGTTATTCTTGGAAGGAAAAAGAATAGGATGACGACGGCGGGCAAGGATGGCGAGGGTCGGCTCACCGGGCGCTCAACGGCGAGAAGGCGGCGCGGGTGCACGACGACAAACGGAGGGAAGGCGGCGCACGGGTGCGGCACGGGGATGAGGACGAAAACAACTAGGAATGGTGAGAGGACGACGCGGCAGCGGCGGCGGCCGCACGGTGGTGAGGACGGTGTGGAACACGCCGCCGCGTTGCCGTTAACGGAGCGACGAGGTCACGGGCGACGTGCGGCAAGGAATAATGTCTTGCCGAAGATGGTACGGCGAGGCGATCACGGGACGCGGCGACAAACGGCAAACCAAGCAAAGGCGGCAAAGGAGACGATGCCACGATGCCGGGAAGGATATGACGACGTCGGATAACGGTCCGGCAAGGCGACGGGGATGCCGGAGTGATCTTTGGCGAGGCCGATGGAGAGGCACCACGTGCAGCGGGGTTTTGGTGTATTTCGGGCAAAAACGAGGCCTTGGACGAGGTGGAGGGGATGCTGCAATGCCGTAGGTGGCGATCGCGCAACCAACCGGCGCACGGACGAGGAGGAAAGGCCGGCCGGAGTTGCGCCGGTGAGGTGGATGGGCGGCCGGCACAACGGTCTCCGGGTGAAATGGAGGTGAGGCCGGGAAGAGGAGGTGGCTGCGATGATGAGGGTTGCGAGTCGGGGTCTTGCGCGGCTTCGGTCGATGGGTAGGGGCAACCGAAGCTTGCCGGCGCCGAGGAGAGAGAGGCCGAGCGGAGGGATGGAGGAGAGCAAGGGAGCTCGAGGTGGTGTGTGGGAGTGAGGAGGGGGTTGGGGGCTCCCTTTTATAGGCCGAAGGGGAGGGAGTGTCGCGGGAGAGGGAAAGGCGGGGTCGGCGGGAAAAGGAGGAGGTTGGCCGGCCATGGTCTGTTGAACAATGAATTGTGAAATTAAAATACACCAAGAATTATTGCGGGATTCGGTGGGGATTCATGGGGAATTGATGAGGAGGTGAAGGAGAATCGATTTCGCAATTTAATTGGAGAGAAGAAGAACAAGGAGGCGATTAGGGTGGCGGCGGCGCTAGGTTTTCACGGGAGAGACGAACGGGCGCTTTCTTGGAGGAGGAAGACGACACTTTGTACTTCCAGGGAGGTAAAGCAAACTTTTCCTTCCAAACTTTCTTGAATTTTTATCTATACTTCCAATCCTCAAATAATTCCAAGAAAAACCTGAAATTAGATGGACACTCAAAGTATTTAATAAAAATTCAACCATATTATTTACTAATTAATTTATTTATTTAAATAATTACTTAAATGCTCTTTGTATTATTAAAATTATTTCTCGAGCTCCAAAATTTCACGAAAAATTCGAAGAGTACTTTATGGCATGGAGAATATTTAAAAAATACTTCCAGCCATGATTTTTAAAGGAAATTTTTATTTTATTATTACTTTTGCTTGATTAATCTACTTTTTATTTTATTTAGTTTCTAGAAAATGAATTATTTAATGACTTTTAATCCCGAACGAAAATCGGGCGTGACACGAGTTGCGAAACCACAAAGGGTCTCCGGTGCTAATAGTAGCATCGGGTGCGATTTTGGACACGGCTTGGCTCAACATCTCATAAAGATAGTCGAGGAGGAATTTCCGTAAGGGGAGTTTTTTCTTACCGACTAAGGCCTCGGCTAGTATTTGCCAGTTGGCTGTGGGACCACAGGTTGATCCGCAGAATATAAACTTCTCTATCCACATCATCGAAAGGCGGTATGCTCTCTCGCATTAATCGGCCCAGTTCTCATGTTCATGGCCACACACCCGTTCCAACCCCCAATTACTTTGGTCTTAAAGGAAAATTGCCCCTTGCTATCCAGGTTGGTTGGGGTTAGCCAATGACATGATGTCAAGTCCGGTGAGCATGAAGACATCGGCTAAGATTGGAGTCATTGGGCCTTGTTGGAAAATAAAGGCATTCAGTGTGTTGTTCCAAAAATATGTGGCAGCCGACATTAGCGGTTCGTCCTTTGGCATGTCGGTTATGGATAGGGTGAGGCATAGGGATATTCTGATTTCTTCCCAATGACTTTGTTTGCTGGCCTGCATCCTTTTGTACCATGACGGCCATGATTTGTCAGTCGAGGGCCAAGATTTAAAGGTGTTGTTCCAGTGGCTGAGGTTTGTGTTCCTCATTCTGTAAGGCACTCTGTTGGTCTCGGCTATGATAAACTCAGTCGGATCCTTGTTGCCGATAGGCCCTAAGTAATATCTCTCATCACTAACTAGGCTTGGAATTACTATTTGATGTGCGAGATGCTACAATCGGGAAAAGAGATGGATCTCGATTCGGAAGACCTAAAATTTAGGCCTATGGCTGAAAAGGCGGGAAAGGAAAAGGTTTGGCCGATTGGACGTACGTGGGAACTCGCAGTGGAGATCTGGTTGAGTGGTGGGGGTCGCCATTGCTGTGGTGGAGGTCGCCGGAGAGGTGGGATTGCCGTGGCGGAGTCGAGGAAGCCGAAGATGTTGCCGAGAAACTCGAGGACGTTTGCTAGTTTGTGGATTATGATGACGGCATGAGTTGTTCAGCGCGAAAAAGCGTTATTTAAAAGGGCTTTACATTACGGCTGAAACAGATTTGACCTAGGCCAGTGCGTGTAAAAAATTCACACCAACAGTGTTACAAACCTACCCCCCTTAAATAAATCTCGTCCCCGAGATTTCTTACCGATTGTTGAGTAGGTGTGCGTACTCGGATATTAGAAAATCTTTGCTTTCCCAAGCGGCCACTCGGATATGGGGGCAGTACCAGACATTAGGTAAATGATAGACTCTAAGTCACGGTCAGGGGCATTTTGGGTAAATCCTGTGGAAATACGTCTGGGTAATCCTGCACTAGTGGTGTCCCGCTCATAGGTAGCATGGTAAATATTCCCGCAGCTCGCTCACATAGCATCGGGTCTCGATCCATGGCTATGTTCATCGGTGATCCCCAATGGGGTGGATACAGTGACTTCGCTTCGGCCACAGTCTATGACTCCCTTGTTCTTAGTCAACCAATCCATTCCCAGTATGATATCAAGAGTTTGTGGCGGTAGTTCCATAAGGTGTGTAAGAAATACCACGTCTCTAATCCGGATGGGCACGTTGATGCAAGCATGGGGTATGGTTATATCTCCCTCGGGTGAGTGGACTAACATGGGTCTCTTAAGTTCTACCCGATGTAGGTTGTGTTGTTTTCTTATTCGTGATGATATGAACGAATGTGATGCTCCAGAATCGAATAAGACTTTAACTGGGCCAGAGTTGATAGAAAACATACCTATCAACACGCTCTGATCTTCTTGTGCCTCTTTGGCATGCACATGGTTCACTTGTCCGTGATGAAATCCGGTAGCAGACTCATTGGGTTGCGGCGTCCTGAACAAAATGTGTCCAGCAACAGGGGTAGTAGTTCCATGTACAGCTGTTGTATTGGCACCGGTACGAACAAGGGTACTGCGTGGCTTGGGGCAGCTGTTGGCATAGTGCCCAAATTCTCCACAGTTGAAGCAGTTCACATTCCTATTTCTCGGAGCGGCCAGGGTTGGTGTCGGAGTGCGGAACTGGGTCGCAGTCGGCCTGTTGACATTGCTAGGTGCAACAGGTCGACTAGTTGCCTCGACGGTTGGCTTCCATCCAGATGGGGTGGCCCCCTTGGGACGCTGAGACGCTCCCTGAAGTGGGCGGGTCATAGCGAGTCTCCTCTTGCGATTGTTCTCCACCATCTTCTAGTCATGCTCCAACCTCACAACCTTGTTGATCAAGCTCTAGAAGTTGGTATGATCCTGTCCAATCATAGGCCCTCGCAACTCATCATTCAGCCCCTCGATGAACTTGTCGATCTTCTCCTCTTCATCCACTAGGTCGTTGGTTGCGTAGCGGGCAAGGCTGGGTGAACCGGTCGGTATTCTTGCAGTGGTGTTTCCCCGACGCAATCTCTGAACTCATTCTTCTTCATGCGCATTACGGTGCAGTACGAAGTTCTCACAAAATGCGCGGTGAACTCTTCCCATGTGGGCTCCGCGGCATCTTACGCTCGAGTTTCCTTATAGGTATCCCACCGAGTCACTAGAAGGCCCTTCTAGTTGGTTTGTGGCAAAGATCACTTTGTCGGCTTCGTGCACACGCACAAGAGCCAATCCTCTGCATTCATAGGTTCTTCTGCCGTAGCGAAGGTGGGTGGCTTGGCTCTCATAAACTCGCCAAGGCTTGAGCTTCCACGACCTCCTTGATTGTTGGTGATGGCCTGCAACAACAGGGTTTGTACAGCCATGACCTCGGCTAAAGTGGTGGGGTTGGGCTCTGGTGGGTGCTAGTTGGCGGCCGATGCTCGACGTCAGTGAACCATCTCTAGAGCGTAGATGAGTTAGAGACTTGACCTACTAAGGTCTCGATCCTATTTGTTTTATTTTAGGTTGGTTAAGGTGATATTTTTTGGGGCAAGCATGGTGGAATAAACTCATTCATAACATACCATAGAAAATTACATAGGTCTTAAAGTCAACACATCATCAGCGGTACAACATACGCACATATGCGAGTCCCATACAACGCAAAGCTAACATCGCACGAGTCCTTGCTGTCCAAAACCGTCCAAAGCAAGACCAAAGCCGGTGCAGATCTCTCGTCTAGTCTTCCGGCCAACGGCGGAACCCGAGTGCGGAAGTGGGTGGTCCACGGCGGATGCAAACCGAAGTCCCCATGGCTCAGAAGTGGTCGCCTCGGAGTCGGTATTGGGCTTCTTGCCCCTTGGTCGGGTGCTCTTGCGGGCGATCTGCGAGTGATGGGTCCTCCCTGCAAAGGTGATGTGGTAGCGGGGCCTCGTCCTCTGACGTGTCTGTGATGCTGGGCTCTCTCTTGACCTCCTCTAGATCTGACTCAGTCTCTGGGTCGGTGTCGATCTGGATCGGGATCTCCGCTCCGGAACTGAGCTCGGATAGAACAGATGTGGCCATCGGTGTGGGCTCTTACTATGCGGCAACAAGTTGTGTTGCGGCGGGATCCACGAGTAGGGTCCGCACTCGGTGCTCGGCATGTCCACCTCCTCTAGTAGCGCGTGGAAAGTCGCCAGGCATGATAGAGTGAGGACGTAGTAGTGGTCACGGGCCGATGCAGGGGGTGGTGGCACTGCAGTGGAAGTAGAGGCAGTCGCAGTGGTATCCGAGACTGTACGGAGTTGCTCCTCCAGCTGACTGACTTGCCTCTGGCTCTTCCTCGGATGCTCCTCAAGGGTGAGCATGGCCTTACCACGGGCGATATACCTGTCCGAGAGCTGATCCTACTGTGCGCTGGTAGACTGGAGCTGGGCCTTCAGCGAGTCGACCTTGCTGCCACCGGCGATGTGCTCCTCCTCGAGCTCGCTCATGCATCTCTGCTGCTCGTTGATCTCCAGTAGTGCCTCCTCATGGCAGTCGTCTGTGGCGTCAGCCCACCGGGACAGACGGGTCACCATGGGGTTGTAGCAGCAGACGGAGTTGCCCTCCCCCCGATACGGGTGATGCACAAACTCAGTCCTTGTCAACTCAGCCCTATGGATGGCGTTAAGACGAAGGAATGCCTCACGGGAAACGTCCTAAAGTGCGGCCTCCATCGAGTCACGCCGGTAGCATGTCATGAAGCAGAGCTGCGGCTCGCTACCAACGCGGGACTCGATCACTATGGTAGCCTCCCACTCGGGATGGTCTTCGGTACCAAACCTCCTGCTCCTATAAGTGGGTAGCTCCGGGTATCACCGGCACCACATCAGTTGTCGAAGCTGCGAAATGTGTCCATCCTCTCGTGGAACCTCAAGCTCCCAGGCTCCAATCTGACCTTGTCCCGACATCTATTCTTAGAACAACCATAGTTAGAGAGAAGTGGGAATAAAAAAAGTTTTGCACAGAGATAAGGGGACAAGAGGATAAGGAAAAACACGTTTTGTTTTGTAGACATAATATTTTTATTTTAAAATAATCCTAGATGAGGATTTCTCCCTTTAGCCAACTCTAAAGGGGGTGGGGCACCATTGGTCTTATCCTACAATCGCATGCTCTCATACCGGCTCTGGAGACCCCCGTTTTTGTAAGAGGAATCAATCGTGTTCATAGTACCATTTCCCTAGATCGAGTAGTTTGGTACCCACGAATACATTGTTGAATCATCAAGTGCACGATACATCCATCGCCATACGCAAAATATTACCATATAGAGTTGTTAACACTGAAATTTGGTAGTTGGGTCTCTAAGTCTGCGAAGGCGAAGCAGAATCGGATCGGCTGGTTTGATGGAGAAACAGAGGCCGCATCGGCTGAAGAAGTGATCGGCTGCGAGGTCGATCGGCTAAGGTTGGATCGGACAAGGGCAGCCAATAGCCGATTCTAGGTTCGGAAGAGATAAAATCGTTTCTGATGCAGCAGTTTGAGGATAAATAGAAGATTCGGTTATTAGTTGTGCATTAAACGATATTGCCACTTATGGATAGAGTCTTGTAACGGCAATTGTATCTGTAATTTAGGAGTTTGTTTAAACTGTTAATTGCAACACGGCGTGGGTCCTTCTCGGGATAATGTTGTGTTTTAAATAGTAGTTTAGATAGAATCCAGGATTTGTATAGATAATTGTATCTTGGGTATAAATAGGACATGAGACCCCCTATAACAATGACAATCAATCAAACCTCCGGCGCATCGCCAACCTTTTTCTTCAGACGAGCAGTTTGTTTGGCTACGGGCTGCATCGTTTCGATCCCCAGATCTAGGTAAATGCTTGTCATTAGTGGTATGATCTGTTGTTTCTAGTGCTTCTATCGTAATGACACGTTAGATTCAAGAGTTTATACTGCGCTACTTATCATATAGCGCATATAAATTAGACTAATGTTTAGATCTATCCTGTCATTGGCTAGTTCTATCAAGAACTTGCAGCCGATAGAACTAGATCTAAAGGTTGGCTGGTTTATATGCGGTATCCACCGTCTCGAGGGATATAAATCGGCCGCAATAGATCAGGTTTTTATTTTTATACTTAATGTTGCATCGGGTTCGAACTATTAAGTCATTTTTAGAACTATCAATGATTTGTTCAGCTAAGATTTATATTGTTTAGAGACAATACTGGGGGTTTGATCGTCCTTATCTACCCGATATGTTTCTTTTAATATATTTATTATTAGATTTGTATTAGGACTGCCTCTTATGTTAAAATCGCATTCTTGTCGGACGTTGCAGTAGAAATCGGCCCACCATCGATAGCCGACGGCCAATTTCCGAGCTATGCATCGATTTAAGAATGATATCTTTCTATAAGATTCATCGGAGTACTAGCCGATTCATTGTTAGCTTTCCAGTATCGGCTAGATTATCGATTCATACATATATTATCCTTTCGCATTTAGGTTAAACGATTGATCTTTGTCTTGGTGTAAGCCGATCCATTCCATCGTTTGGCTTAAATATATTTTAGGATAGCATATATATGCTCATGGATTCCCTCGGCCGATCCGGTGGGGATCTAACCTAACACTTAATGAATATTCTCTTGTTTCTCTTGTTGGTTAACAGATCAAATCAATTGGCATGCCCTGCACAGCACAGCTAGCCAAGAAGGACCCCTTGAGTTAAGCGAGATCTCCCGGGCCAGCGCGTGAGAGAAATTTCTCATCAACACGCTTCTTGGCACGCCGGTGGGACTTTCTCGTCGGCTCGACTCGGATGCATAGATTCAGCCGGCAAGATGGTCGACTCCAAGAGCAGAGCATTTCCCAGGACAACATCGTGCTGTGAAGATGGAGCGATTATCGGCTGAACAACAAGCCGATTATAAGAAGATGGTGGAAGAGCTCCGGGCTAACTACTTGCAATCTTTCACCCACACAAGATCGGGCGTGCATCAAAAATATAAGTTCAGCATGAACGACCTTAAGGCATCCTCTTACGGTGAGACGAAAGGCAAACGAGAAGACGGAGGAGCCGACCCAAGAACATGATGATTCGGCTGTATATTTTCTACAAAACCAGATCGACTCAGCCGTCCATCACGCGTTAGTCAATCAAAGTAGCATTTTGGTCAACACTCTCAATAACATGATCGCTACTGTGGTCGACGCCAAGATAGCCGACTAGCTGCAACGAGGGCCGACGTACTTCACGGACGACCAATTTCTGGTTTACGGGACGCTGGTCACACGAGAATCGGCCGATCCATCACTAGCACAACAAGGGCCGCGGAGGAGTCCTCGGTCGAATCCGGTGAATCGGCTATAAGGCTAGCCATTACTATGCTGAACCAACAGCAGCCGCTACCCCAAGATCAGATTGCTAATATGTTCAATGACAATCGGCAATCAGAGCTGATTGATCCAAACAGACGGTACAACGTCGGTGGCCGACAGCTGTTTCCAGGACCACCAACGCAACCACGGCGCATCGGCCGCCCCGCTGATCATCACTACCGGTACCAAGGAGGCCGTCAAGATCATCATTACAGGCCTCGGACACCACCACTTTGTATCGGCAAGCGCCGCGCCGTGTGACCCATACGAGCCAATACGGCAAGACTCTACGAACACAGGCGATCGATTGCGAGATATCATGCGCAATCAATTCGGCCTCAAGCCAAAAGACTCGGGAACATGTATCGGTGTCCCTATCCAGAGCACTTCGAGCGGATCCCGTTGCCCAACCGATACAAGATCCCATATTTTTCGAAGTTCTCGGGCGGGACAACGTTTCAACTTACGAGCATGTTAGCCAATTCTTGGCACAGGTGCGGCGAAGCATCGGCTACGGACGCCTTGAGAGTCCGATTGTTCCCTCTTTCTCTTTCGGGATCGGCTTTTACTTGGTTCTCCTCATTGCCCTACAACTCAATTCGAGCCGGGCCGATCTTGAAAAACAATTCCATAGCTACTTCTACTCGGCAACCACGAGATGAAGTTGTCGGACCTCACCGGCATCGAGCAAAAACACAACGAATCGGTCAAGAATACATCCAACGCTTTAGAGATGAGAAACCGATGCTACAGACTGGTGCTATCGGATGCCCAGTGGCCGATTTGGCCTTTCATGGTTTGATCGCTCCGTCCGAGGAGCGATTCTCTGCGCAAGACTTTGACAGCTTAGCCCACTTGGCGCAAAAGGTAACGGCCCACGAGCAGCGATTCCACGACACCAGGAAGGCCGTAAAAAATATAACATAGGTCGTCGTCGAATCAGACTACGAGTCCGACGACGATGACGCAGAAGTGACGGCAACCGAATGGGCCAAGAACAAAAAGGCCATCGTCGCGCAATGGCTGCGAAGATGGCCAAGGAAGAATGATACGATTTCGACATCACCAAGGCCGAGAATCTTCGACTTGTGCTCAAGGAGAAACAGATTCGTTGCTTGAAAATCACGTGATCCCGTCAGTAGAAGAGTTGAAGAAAAAAGAAATATTTCAAGTGGCACAACTCCACATCCCACGCCACCAACGCCGCAAAGTCTTCGGGCGCAAATCCAATCGGCGATTGAGGCGGGAAGCTGAAGTTCGCCGATTCAAGTCGGCCGATGAAAGTAGACGACAATCCTTTCCCGGTCAACACGGTCAAGGCCGGTCCGTGCAAGCTGATCGACGAACGAGAATGGCGCATAGCTTAGTCAATATATTGATCGGGGCCAAGGTAGAACACGAGCAGATTGGATGTCACACAGCGCCGATTAATATGGTGCGCCCGGTCATCAGACGGCCGATCGACGGCCGATCCACGAACACAGCCGACACCGTCATCAGCACCGGTCCCGACAGGAAGAAGCTTACAATGAAACATCTCGTCAGCGTGAGCCGAATAACCAAAGCCGCCGATACGAGGCAAATCACAACAATGCCGATCCGCATTGGCATTATATTTTTTCACGTACTGTTGGGAATCCGGTATGAGACTACCAACACTGGACGATTGCCCAGCATGCAACGATCGCCGCGACGACAGGCACAGGAACTCATCGGCTGCAAGCCCAACCCGGTTCGTCCCCAGAGCCGTTCAGCTAAACCAAAGGCGGCGGTATGTCCATGATCGGCTCGGCCTGATCCACCAAGAATTCTTCGTCGACGAAAACCACGATGGCAACAACCGCGACGATGAAGAGGCCGACGATGAGGAATCGGCCAACCCCCAATGGTGCCCGTCCGATCTCTTCGCAAAGACGCAGAAAAGAAGGGTTCAACGGCTTAAGCGTGAAGGGAGAGAAGACGAAGTTCAGCAAATGATCCACGAAGAGCGTCGTCGGCCGGGCAAAATCAAAAGGCGATGGGTACCCAAAGAGAAAGCTGCCATAGCCGACGAAGAGCAAGCGAGGGAAAGCCCAGTGATCAAGCCGGAGGGCAGCCAAAGGAAAGGCAAAATTTCGCATCGATTAACATGGTGTTCATGCTTTGCCGAGTTCGCGCTCCTAAAGCCGATGCGGACACCATTGAGGACGACCCGGCAAAGCGGCAATCTCACTGAGACTGGCTGTCTTCGACAAACCCGAGGAACCGAAAATCGGCATTTAAAGCCATTGTACGTTAAATAATTCATCAACGGCAAGCCGATTTCCAAAATGCTAGTTGATTGGGGAGCTGCAAGATCAACCTCATGCCTTACGCAACATTCATAAAACTAGGCAAGGGAGTGGAAGACCCAATAAAAACCAACATGGTGCTCAAAGACTTCGGTAGCAACCCATCGGAAACCAAGGGTGTCCTCAACATTGAACTGACCATTGGCAATAAGGCGTGCCCTAGCGTTCTTCGTCATCGACGGGAAGGGTCTTATAGCTTCTTTGCGGAAGGGACCTGGATACACGCTAACCGCCGCATCCCTTCTACAATGCATCGAGCTCGATCCAATGGGTCGGCGACAAGATCGAGATCGTACCACGTCGGCAAGGTCAAGATTAGTGTCTTGCCGATTTGTCGCTTTGGAAATCGAAGGCATCGATTGTTTATCCGGGAAAATCGCAAGCCGATTTTTTTGAATGTGTCCAATTCCACAATACGGCCGATTGGAAATGACGAGCCGCAATTCTTGCTTTGAACAAGACATGGTGGAGGGCTCAAGCGTTTTGGCATGGACACCGCGGACGAAGACGACGGCAAGTTTGGGGCAAGGTTTCACGTCGGCCGATCAATTAGAGGAAATTGACATCGGTGAAGGGTTACGCGGAGGCTACGCTAGCCGAAAACAAAACTTTTCTACCGCGCAAACCAGGAACACTTGCAAGTAAGGGCCAATAGATCGTTATCGATTGGAGTATGCAGCGGAAATAGCCAACCAAGACTATCCGATCTGAACCGTGGCTTGGTGATGATTCAACGATGAAGCCGACGGCCCGATTCCTTGGGACAGCCGATTCACCGTCCCGAGCCGATTCGCAGGTCCGATGCCGCTCTGATTCGCCATGTCGCTCGATCCGCCAGACTCGTCGCCGATCTTCTCGCAATCGCCTCACTCCGATTGCAGCCAATCCAAAACCGATCAATAGCGTGCAACGTACGGCGCCTCTACCGGTATCCACATGTCCGGGGTAGAACGCCGAACACCCGTGTGCTAGCACGCAATACAAGGCTAGAGTTTGGCTCGAAAATGGGGAGGGTTTTCGTGGAAATTGATCTCGGCGACTTGTTGCGCCAAATCGATTGATTTTGGCGCAATTCGGTTCAACCGATGTACCTCATCTCTCCACCCCTCACCCCTTTATATAGAGTTGGCCTACTAGGACTAGTGGCCGATCGAGGACTCTATTTTGAATCGGATCTCATCCGTGTCTCATAGAGTTGGCCGCCCATACGTCGTAAGCCCATAGGACTCTATCCGATCGGATCCCTATCCGATCGAGCCGTATCCGAGTCCAACTCGAATGCTTGTTCTTATCCCCTTAAGCGTGCGACCCCAGTAGGTTCGGTATACTCGGTTTCAGCTATAGTCTAACTTAGCCGATCGTCGGCTCGAGTCACAACTCATCCGACTGTCAATACGGGCGCCTAGCAGCACATATTGACACCATAGTATACAAGAATATAATATCGGCTCGAACCTGTAATGTGTACATAAATTCCTTTGCCTCACGATACCAATTAAGCTATAGGCAAGATGTGTGCCATCCCTTCAATAGCTTAACCATTCACTCGAACCGTATTGGATTATCCGTCCGTTGAATGACTCCTCAATCAACTTAACATGGCCATGCATTTCCATAATCCATTACCTCGAGGGGCCCAGAAGATATCTCTCCAAAGGAGGGGCAAATTCCATCTTGATCACTCACATCCCACTCCATGTTTCTACTTTTATAACTACCCAGATTACGGAATAGCGTTTGGTACTCCCAAAATAGGCTACTACACATGTTGCAATCCATGGTGATCTCGAGGTCTAAGGACTTTGTACCAACACTACACGAGACCAACTAATGGCATATTAATTCTGTAGTGTCTCATGGTGGGTCTATCCAACAATGTGTTCTCTAACACATGTGTCCATGTTTATTGTTTTGGTATCTCCATACCCATGATCTATGAGACATGATCATCAATCAATAAATATGTCGATCTTAGAATCATATTAGTTCCATTAATATGATATATGATCGAGGATCATTTAGAAATAGATTAATACATATAGAGTCGATAAATAAGTCGCGTACTTATTTATCAATACAACATGTCTATTTCATGGAACCGAATAACACTTTATTCATTTATACATAAACATTGACAATGATATCCAACATCTCCATGTTGCTTCTAGGGCATATCACTAACAATCTCCCACTTGCACTAGAGTCAATCATGTAAGTATCTAATACGCATTGCTCTTGTGTGCTCCTCATGTTTTGGCCGAGGAGAGGTTTTTCGGTGGATCGGCTATGTTGAGATCCGTGTGCACTTTGCATATCTTGACATCACCTCTGTCCACTATCTCGCGGATGAGATGATATCGCCGAAGTATGTGTTTGGACTTCGATGTGACCTCGGCTCCTTGGCTTGCGCAATGGCTCCACTATTATCACAATAGAGAGACATTCGACTAGTTGCACCGGTCATCACACCAAGCTCGAAACGAATTTCTTAATCCAAACAACCTCCTTTGCGGCTTTTGAAGTAGCAATATACTCGGCCTCCGTTGTCGAATCAGCAACGGTATCACGCTTGGAACTCTTCCAGTTGATCTGCGCCTCCATTCAGGCGAACACGAACCCGCATTGCGATCTATAATCATCCTTGTCCGTTTGGAAGCTAGCATCGGTGTAAGCACTTACAATGAGCTCTTCTTCACCTCCATAGACTAGGAACATATCCTTAGTTCTTCTTAAGTACTTAAGGATATTCTTTACTGACGATCCAGAGTGACCTTCACCGGATCGGCGAGTATCTCCGCTCGTAGCACTCAAAGCGTACGAGACATCCGGGCGTGTACAAAGCATGGCATACATGATGGATCCAATTGCCGAAGCATATGGATACCCATCTTATCTCGCTCATCATGTGTCCGAGGACACCGATTCTGCTAAGATTCATGGCATGTGACATGGGCAAGAAACCTTTCTTGGAATCATGCATGTTGAACCTTTTCAACACCTTGTCAATGTATGTACTTTGGCTTAATCCAATTGGCCTCTTGGATCTATCTCTATAGATCCGAATGCCTAATATGTATCTTTGCCTCCTATGTCTTTCATGGAAAAACTATTTTTCAATGAAGACTTGATGGATTCCAGCATAGGGTTATCATTTCCAATCAACAATATGTCATCCACATATAAGATTAGAAATACAATTGCGCTCCCACGACCTTTTTGTAAACATAAGCCTCCTCTTCGTTTTTTGATGAAACCAAACACTTTGATTACTTCATCAAAACGAATATTCCAACTCCGAGATGCTTGCTTCAATCCATAAATGGATTTCGTAGCTTGCATATCTTTCTAGGCGATTGTGGATCGACAAAACCTGAGGTTGTATCATGTATACATACTCGTTTAGGTTTCCATTTGGGAAAGCCGTTTTGACATCCATACGCCATATCTCATAATCAAAATATGCAGCAATCGCTAGGATAATCCGAATAGATTTAAGCATTGCGACGGGCGAGAAGGTTTCATCATAATCAACTCCTTGAATCTGTTTAAAACCTTTCGCCACCAATCACGCCTTATAGATGTGAACATTTCCATCCATATCGGCCTTTTCTTAAAAACCCATTTGCACTCAATGGTTTTGCCACCATCAGTGGATCAACCAAGTTCCAAACTTGATTGTCGTACATGGATTCTATTTCGGATTTCATGGCTCCAAGCCACTTGTTGGAATCGGGTCCCACCATCGCTTTCTCATAGGTCTTAGGCTCATCGTTGTCCAACAACAATATATCACGTTGTTCCGCACATGTGTACTGTGGGCGCACGACGTGATCTTTCGTACTCCGTGGGGCTGGTGTATCTACAACCGGTGGCGCAACACTTTGCTCCTCCTATGGTTTCGTGGTCGTGAAACATTTTCTTGTGTTTCTTGAACTTCTTCCGATGCACCCTGCTCCCACTAACCCTTCTTGAAAGAAACTCTTTCTCCAAGAAGACACCGTGTCGGGCGACAAACACTTTGCCTTGTTCCCGATTATAAAAGTAATATCCCTTAGTTTCCTTAGGATATCCCACAAAAGAAGCACTTGTCGATTTTGGTGTGAGCTTGTCGATGTAAATGTTTTACATAAGCTTTGCATCCCCAAATTTTGAGAAAATATAAACTAGGGGGTTGCCCTGTCCATATCTCATATGGTGTCTTTTCAACCGACTTAGATGGAACTCTATTTAGTGTGAGCGTTTGTTTCAAGAGCATATCCCCAAAAGGATAACGGAAGATCACTCGGCTCATCATGGACCGCACCATGTCCAACAAGGTACGATTTATCCGTTCGGATACCCCATTCCATTGTGGAGTTCCTGGCGGAGTCAACTGTGGAACAATTCCACAATCTTTCGATGATTACCAAACTCTTGGCTCAAGTATTCCCCTCCACGATCTGATCGTAGAAACTTGATTGTTTTCCCTAAATGATTCCGTACTTCATTCGGAATTCTTTGAACTTTTCAAAGGATTCGGACTTATGCCTCATTAAGTAGATATAACCATATCTACTAAAGTCATCGGTAAAGGTAATGAAGTATTGATAACCACCTCGGCCGTTGAGCTCATTGGTCCACATACATCGGTATGTACGAGTGCCAATAAGTCACTTGCTCTCTCACTATGTCCCGTGAAAGGTGCCTTTGTCATCTTACCAAGTAAACAAGACTCACATGTCTCAAATGATTCAAAATCAAAAGCGTGAAGCAGTCCATCCTTATGGAGCTTCTCCATGTGTTTCGATTTATATGGCCTAAGCGACAATGCCGGATAAACGTGAGGTTTGTATCATTAGAGAGTTGCCTTTCGTATTAATGTTATAGATGGGAGACGCTTCAAGATTCAAAACGTATAATCCATTCACCAATGGAGCATGAAAATAGAACATATCTCGAGATATATTGAACAACCATTGTTCATTGATCTAAAATCATATCCTTCCGCTTGCAAACATGAAGCGGAAATAACGTTTTGACATAGTGTTGGAATACAATAACAATATTTTCAATTCCAAAACTAATCCCGAAGGTAGATGAAGTGGTACCGTGTCGACAAGAATCGTAGCAACGCTTGCTCCATGCCGACGCACGGGTTCACCTCGCCCTTCTCAATCCTCTACTTCTTCTCATTCCACCGCAACGACTTGCAAATATGAGCTTGATCCGGTATCAAATACCCAAGAGTCGTAGGTGAAGTAGCAAGATTAATGTCTATAACATTAATACCGGCGTAAGTCGTACTTTGCTTCTTTTGAGATCCTCCATGTACTTCTTGCGCCTTTTCCAGTGGCTCAATTGGAGGCACTCGCGATCTCATCGGGACGTTAACTTCCTCTTGGTGCAAAGTTTCTTGACGGTGGTTTGCGCTTTGCCTTACTGCATCATCATGACATGATGACCGTTTTTCGGATACTCTCCTCAAGTGTCTTTAGCATCCCATGCAATTCGGCCAAGGTCTATCCATATTGTTCATGTGATAGTTTAATATGAATGGCTCGAAGCTCGGAGGGCTTGGCTGGAGAATCACATCGTAGCCAACTCTTGGCTAAGAGGGGAAACCTAGTTTTCCGGACTCTCGATATAGCCAATCATCTTTATCACATGCGGATCGACGGGATTCCCTCAGCAAGCCGCACGCAAACAAGGACTTTGAGGTGTTGAACCTCTCGGCCCGAGCTTGGTTCTCAAACATGCCACGCAGCCCCCTGAATAATAGTGTGAGCATCGCTGCTCTCATATTGCTTCGAAGGCTCGGGGACATTGGCTAGCATGAGACAAGCTTATATCTAGGGCATCATTAGTGTGCTTCTCGTATAAGCCCTCAGTGCGGGTTGCAATGGCGTTATTAGAGCAAATCCTCGGGATAGGGTACTTCAAGAACGTACTCCTTACGCTGCTTGCTTGAGAACAATTCTCAAGTTGCGATACCAATCCATAAAGTTTGTTCCATTTAATTTTCCTTTTCGAGAATAGATCGCAAATTAAAGGTACTAGGGTGTAGTATTAGCACCGCCATTTATTCTACAAATAGAAAAAGCAAAGTTTAGCACAATGTTTATGCTATGTCTATTGTTAAACAATTTAACATTAGACTCCCATTACGTATTTTCCACCTTCCCTCTAGGTTACGTATTGGGTCAAGATCCACATGTTAAGTAATTTTCTAGTGAGCTTTGGCATCACTTTGCTAGAATATTAATAACATCGGTAAGCAACTCCTTGCTAATCACATCTCTATGTGACTCTTGTTGTTGGTGTGGCATCTCCATGCCAGTACGGCCCCAACCTATGCCCCAAGGCCCAAAAGCTGTTTTGATAGCCTTGTTAAGTAAACCAAATGCTCCTGCATGTATATGTCCGACATATACCCCTCGTGTTATGATAGAGAATGGCACTCGCTTTGCGGACCCACCATTGACGAGCATAACGGTGACGGGTGCAACATTTGGAAGGGCATCATTACTACTTAATTTTGTGAGGGGTGCTATCCTATCAAACAAACATATCACATATGAAAGCAAAGAAGAATAGCATATAGTGAAATAGTATGGCCCCCTTCACATGGTGATCTCCATCTTCATGCTAGGTGTAGAGGATCTCCATCTTCATCACCGTTCTTTCGAGTGCCGAATGCTTGATTTCTTCAAACTAAGCTACTACTATAGAAGCTCTAATTGAAGATTACATCGACTCGCGGAGTCGTGAAAGAATATTACAAGCATTGCACGTATGAAAAGAATAATACGAGGGGATGGCACATATGAAAGAATATTACATGGATTGCACATATGAAAGAATATTACATGCATCACATGCATCTCATACATCTCATACATACAATAGAGGCCATACCATCTCAAAGCATTCTCTCGCAAAAACAAGTTAGGCGTAGAAACGTTTTCTACTTATCGCGAGCTACGGCACCGAGACGACCTATAAGGGGGTGCACACGGCGCGCAGAAACACCACACGAAATTCATATATCCAATCTATAGAAATCGCTTACGGAAACCATATCGGCATAATCATATTATGCCGTCCCGATCCACTATCAAGGGAGATGGTTTTGCGTAGGCGCGCAGGCAAACTAACAAGATCGGACTACGAGATAGCTTCGGCATAATCACATTATACCGTTCCGATACACTATCAAGGAACGCTATCTCGAACCCAACTCAAACCGAGTTACATGGAAATTGCTTCGACGTAATCACATTACGCCGTTCCGATCACACTATCAAGGAACGCAATTACCATGAACTCTCCTCGAATCCCGTAAAAAGTCGATTGATCTAATCAACCCGTACACAAAACTTGTTCCGAGATCCAATCTAAAACCGAACTAAGCAAGATTAGCTCGATACCACCGAAGGGGATTACGCGGAGGCTACGCTAGCCGAAAAGCAAAACTTTTACCGCGCATGACCAGGAACACTTGCAAGTAAGGGCCGATAGATCGTTACCGATTGGAGTAGAGTGCAGTGGAATAGCCAATCGGGCAATCCGATCCGGAGCAGTGTAGCCGATTCCGAGACAAACGATTCAAGCCAATTCTGTGTCCTGGGACGATTCGAGTTGTCCGGCCGCGTTCTCACGCCTCGCTCCCGAGTCTTGCCGCCCGACCGCAGCCGATTCCACCACGCCGATCGCTCCGATTGTAGCCGATCCGAAGCCGATCAGGCGGCGCAACGTAGCGGGCGCCTCTACCGGTATCCACACGTCCGGGGACGAACGCCCGTACACCCGTGTGCTAGCACGCGATGCAAGGCTAGGGTTTTGCTCGAAAGTGGGGAGGGTTTCCGTGGAGATTGATCTCGGCGACTTGCGTTGCACGATTAGATGCAATTGACATACCATGTACTCTCCACCCTCCCTTCTTTATATAGAGTTGGCCGACTGGGACTAGTGGCGATTAGGACTCTATTTTGAATCGGATCTCATCAGTATCTCATAGAGTTGGCCGCCCACACGTCGTAAGCCCATAGGACTCTATCAGATCGGATCCCTATCCGATCGAGCCGTATCCGAGTCCAACTCGAATGCTCGTTCTTATCCCTTAGCGTGCGACCACAGCCAGGATTCGGGTGCATACTCGGTTTCGGCTATAGTCTAACTTAGCCGATCGTCGGCTCCTAGAGTCCAACTCAGCCACTTGTCCACGAGCGGCGCCTAGCAAAGCACATATTGACACCATAGTATACAAGAATAATATCGGCTCGAACCTGTAATGTGTACACAAATCCCTTTGCCTCACGATACCGAGTTAAGCTATAGGCAAGATGTGTGCCATCCCTTCAATAGCTTAACCATTCACTCGAACCGTATTGGATTATCCGTCTTTGTTGATTGACTCCTCAATCAACTTAGCATGGCCATGCATTTCCATAATCCATTACCTCGAGGGGCCCGAGATATCTCTCCAAAGGAGGGGCAAATTCCATCTTGATCACTCACATTCCACTCCATGTTTCATAGCAAACCCGAAAACTACCTTTATAACTACCCGGAGTTATGGAATCCATGGTGATCTCGGGTTTAAGGACTTTGTACCAACACTACACGAGACCAACTAATGGCACATTGATTCCTGTAGTGTCTCATGGTAAGGTCTATCCAACAATGTGTTCTCTAACACATATGTCCATGTTTATTGATTTGGTATCTCCATACCCATGATCTATGAGACATGATCATCAATCAATAAACATGCCGATCTTAGAATCATATTTGTTCCAACAATACGACATATGATCGGGATCATTTAGAAATAGATTCATACATATCGAGTCTCATAAATAAGTCACGTACTTATTGATCAATACAAGATGTCTATTTCATGGAACTGAATAACACTTTATTCATTTATACATAAACATTGACGTGATATCCAACATCTCCATGTTGCCTCTAGGGCATATCACTAACACCTTCCCAATTAGGTGACCACTTGCCAAATTTATTATCTGTTGATCCAATCGGCAGTATCAATTTCCAAATGAGTTCGCGCTCTTCAAAAGACTTAGGCACAACTTTCTTGTTATAATGACGTGCTACTCGTTCCTTATCCCTTGTTACTTTTTCCAAAGCCCTCATCCATGACAAAACCAGGTCTTGACTCATCTACCATCAAATTGTAATAATCATCGGCTGTGAGCTGATCTTGCGACTGAATTCGTCTTGAGCCGATGATGTTTTCCCATGGTCAGGGCTGCTTCATGCCCGTAGACCAATTTATATAGAGGGACTTGGATAGATCCGTGGCATGCCATCCAGATAGGCCCAAAGTGATTCGGCTAATCAGGTACGTTGCCATTGCTTGGGATACTCAGAGATCTTCCTCTTTAACAGCTTGATTAGGCTTTTATTTGAAGCTTCTGCTTGCCCGTTGGCCTGAGCGTAATACGGCGAAGAATTGAGCAACCTGATTCCCATGTTGTCGGCAAACTGAACAAACTCGTCCGATATGAAGATAGATCCCTGGTCTGTTGTTATGGTTTGAGGAACGCCAAATCGGTATATGATATGCTTCTTAACAAACTCGATTGCGTCCTTAGAATCAACTTTCTTAATAGGAATTGCTTCCACCCACTTCGTGAAATAATCGGTTGCCACCAATATAAATTTGTGCCCTTTACTCGAGGGTGGATGGATCGGCGATCATATCAATTCCCCATCCTACGAACGGCCAAGGCTTTATGATTGGGTTCATAGCCGATCTTGGTCTTTGTTTGTATAGCTCAAAACTTCGACAATCTGGTAGCCCTTGTAGTACTTGAAACAATCTTCCAGCATCATCGGCCAAAAATACCCCGCTCTCGAAGCAACCACTTCATCTTGTGAGCCGATTGATGTGTGCCACACACTCCTTCATGCACTTCTCTAATAGCCACCTTGGCTTGATTGGCGCTAAGATACTTGAGCAGCACACCATCAATCGTCCTGTAGTATAAATTTTCATCAAGCAAGACATATCTCAAAGCCTTGTATCGCAATTTCCTGGAGGCCAATTGAGAAGGGTTCTGTAAATAATCGTAGACTTCAAACCTCCAGTCACGGCTGTCATGGCAGCAACCTCTATCTCAATATCTTTTGTCATCGGTCGATAACCTGATGCCCCTTGAGCTAAATCATTGGCGGCTGTGTTATGCTCCCTGGGGATATGCCTTAATGTGACTAGCCGAAAGCTATCCATCAAGTCTCGGCATTGTTGATAATAGATCATCAGCGCATCATTTTTGCACTCATACTCTCCTGACAATTGGCTGATGACCAACAGTGAATCCCCCATGATCTCGATGGTGTTGGCTTCAACCTCTTTGAGAAGATGCAATCCCTTGAGCACTGCTTCGTATTCGGCTTGGTTGTTTGTGGCGTGGGGGTTGATTGAGAATGCAAATTCAAAACTTGCCCCCCTTTGGGATATAATTACCAAGCCGATACTGCAGCCATTTATGCAAACTGAGCCATCAAATGTTAACGTCCAAGGCATGATTTCCACTGAGCCGATTGAGTCATCCCTGTGTTCCACTATGAAATCAGCTATAGCTTGTCCTTTAACTGCCAAGGGTGCCTAATGTATTAAATCAAATTCTGTCAAAGCAAAAATCCATTTTCCAATTCGTCCCTTTACTACTGGAGCCGATAGCATATATTTGACTATGTCGGCTTTACAAACTATCGTGCACTCATTGGACAACAAATAATGTCTTAACTTGGTACATGAAAAATACAGGCAAAGACATAACTTCTCCATGGGTGAATATCTTGTTTCTGCGTCCAGCAGTCGTCGGCTGAGATATCAGATTGCCTTTTCCATCCCTTCGACCTCTTGGATGAAAACCGAGCCAATTGACTTGTCGTCAGCTGATAGGTATAACTTGAATGGTATCCCTTTTTGTGGAGACATCAAAAGCTGGAGCGAGCTCAAATAATCCCTGATATTATCCAATGCCTTTTCTTGCTCTCTTGCCCCCAAGTGAATGCTTGATCGGCCTTCGGCCGGCAAGCGGTGGTGTGAACGGCTCCATCTTCTCTGAAAGATTGGCTATAAATCGCCTGATAAAGTTGATTTTGCCGATCAAAGATTGTAGTTGCTTCTTGTCCTTGAAAATTTGTATTGTCTTGATAGCATTGATGCTCCTTGGTGTAATCTCAATTCCTTTTCGTGAACAAGAAACCCTAAAAACTGTGTCCGCCGATACGTCGAATGTGCACTTCAATGGATTCATCTTAAGGCCATATTTCCTTATCCGCACCAAAACACACTTAAGATCGAGCTATGTGATTTCTTTGTTTCCACTGGACTTGACAACAACGTCATCAATATAAATCTCCACCGGGAGCCGATCATGTCATGGAAAATGTAATTCATGGCCCTTTGATAAGTTGCTCCAGCATTCTTCAACCCAAACGTAACTGGCCCAAGCTACACTATAGTTTCCTTCACAGTTTGCTGAAAGCTGAGAACTTCTATGTGTAGAGATGTGGTACAGATTAGCAAGAAGAAAGCAAGACAAAACTTGTCTCTGAGCTTTTCCCACTCAACGTGTGCTTTCTCTACGGTAAGAGTGTACCATTGCTTAGCCCTTTTGGTAGCGAAAAGGGAAACAACTTCCACTTCAAAGTTTTTGCGTCATGCACAGGAATTGCCATGCATGAACACAATTGTTCAAACTCTCGCAGATGATAGTATGGGTTCTCATGGTCTTGCCCAGAGAAGGATTGCTCACGAACCATGGCTATAAAGCCTGAGCAGAGTTCAAAGCCAGTTGAAAGAATTGGCTCAGAAGATGGTGGTGGCTCAAAGAACTCACCCTTCAGAGCAGATAAACTTTGGATAGATTGCTCCATAATCTAGGGGATAAAAGGAAAATAAAAAAATACGAGGATGTCCTAAGCTCTAGGAAATATCAGCAACCGTTCCCCGGCAACGGCGCCAGAAATGCTTGTTGGTATTTCTTACGACCATAGAATAATCCGCAAGCGCACGGAATACCGTTATAGCACTTCACCCAAGGGAGTATTCCAAGGGATATCGAATCCAAGGAACAGTAGGGACTATCTAAGAGAAAGGATCATCCAAGCACATCCAAGATTAGGTGGGCGATAGTATAAAGAGGATCACTATGGTTGCGGCTCTAAGAAGTAGGTAAATTACTCTAGCTTTTCTCTTGCTTGCTTCGGGCGTGGGCTTACACTCGGTCTACCGAGTGACTCCGGCCAACAGCTCTACACCGTACCCGAACATGGAGGAATACAAAGGACAAACAGGGCTGTCACCGGCCACCTTCTACCTACCTCTCACCCGTGCAGTACGAGGCAAACAAAGGTAATCTCTAGCCTAGACACCACGTCTAAACTATTGAATACTACTCTAGTCTCGGCCAAAAACACCCTTCTTTATCGGGGTCTTAGACTAGAGCACCCAAATTAGGGGCGATGATCCCGCAAGCAAAATTAAAGTAAAGTAAAGTACTCAATGTAAATGCTTAACTACCAAAGTAAACACGAACACTTACTTTATTGAAGAAAGTATTCGTCGAGGTACAAGGCTGAAGGTCCACACGGGACTCCACGGCACTACGTCGAACTACCCCTCGGAGAAATCTCAGAGCATTTGGGGCACTCCTTTCGGAGCCTCCTCACTCTCTAACTTATCTTCTAAGTATTAGAAAGCTAGTACTAAAACCATTGGAATTGAAGCATTGATCTTCTTGGAGGTGTGTTGAGTTGAAGTGATGGCTCCTCTTTTATAGCTTGGTATGGCGGTTTGGATGGCGGTTAATAACCGCCATACCCACTAACCACCATTGAGAACCAATGATCTGTTGCCACGTGAAGGGTGAAGATGAGGGTGCCCGCTGGTTCGGCCGAACCACAGGCAGCTCCTCTCTCCATAGCCTTTTGTCGATGAGCGATGTGTGGGCCCTTAGGTCGGTTCTGGATGTTTGGTGTTAATTTAAGTCAGTTTCACACGACTTGTGGGCACTCCGATCCATGGGAAGGCGCGTGGCGATCGCCAATTGGTTAGAGTTATGTTCATCGCCATGAAAGCACCCTTTTCACTTCAATTTGATACAAAAGTCACCTGCATACATTAATTTATCAACACTCGTGGAAAAGGTTAGTTTATAACCCCTACCTCTACGTTGATATGCCAAGTTCATTCCATTTATACATGGATTGACGGTCTGATTTAAGGTGATAATGACCGTCAACATGCAACACTATGTCTTGGTGAGGAATTATACACATTTAGCGATTGAGAGTATCATTCAAGTAACTTTGGTTTTAATTGCAAAAATTCTTGAAAACCATCGGAAAAAAGTTGAACAAAGAGTAAGTGATTGGTACTCTATAATTCGTTGTCTCTCAACCACCCAAGATAAAGAAGAAGCTAAAAGCCCCATGAGGAATAAGGCAAGAGATATAAAAATACTATTGCAAACTTATTCAAATTCTAAGTAGAAAGGATATGTTCTAGGCATAGCACTATTGTGAAATAAAACATGGTAGCAACTCTGATCAACAACATAAGTTTTATCTTTACTAGGGACGAGCAAAGTTTTAGCTTGGGGTGTTGTTGACGGTCGTTAAAATCTGGATTTCGGCCGTCAACTATCTCAATAAATAAAGGGAGAAATAACATTTCTTACACGTATATTAGTTGTAAATAATGTCGTTTCACTTGTCTTGGAGAATTAATGTGTATGTAGAGATTGTACAATAAAGTGAAGGAGAATTGAGCCGGCATGCAAAGAAACACACCTCCGGTGAATCACGTCACAGTACAGCGATCGAGGGCCCACAAGTCAGCTCAAACCGACATAAAGTGGGGCCAAAACATTCTCAACCACCTTAGAGGCCCACATGACGGCCCCTAGTGAAGGTCGGTGGCAAGAGGTGGGGCCGAAGGGTCTAGATAACTCCTCAATAGCCGGTTACGGGTGCACCAGGCCTCGGTAACCACAATACAACCGTCATTTGGGAGGCTATAAAAGGAGATGAGCTTCTCGGTTTATAACACATACTCAAGGAGCAATTATCTCTATCTACATTGTTTTATAGTATTAGTGGAAATAGACTTAGATTAATCTTTGGTCCTATAGTCTTATCGGAGATTACGGTATGTCTTTAGTACTTTACTCTTCTTGTAAGACTATAGTTGAATTAATAGAATTATATTATTTATTTAATGGTGTTCATAGTTCATATACTACTTTATTAGTTATGTCTTCTATTATTAGGATATACTTCATTTATATGCTTCACTTGACTAGGCTAGTCGGCCTATACTAGGCTAGTCGATCTATGCTATGGTAACGGTCCAATGACCTTAATGGGTTGCAACAGTTATAACTTCTCCATAAGAAGGGTGGGAATCCTAGGGAATTAGTGACATATTTATTAACATAAACATGGTGTTTATGTTAGTAAAATATCGTTGGATGCGAGTGTGCTCCATGAAAAGTGAGGTCGGTGGCGGTGGTGACGGACACATGCATCCTTTGTATTCCTCTACATTCGGGTATGACGTAAGAGCTCATAAAATGAAATAACCACATTGGCGGACCGGCGATGGAGTGGTCTCTCGGTAGTACCTGGGTGCCTAGACCTAAGTCCTAGACTTGTAAGCATGAATGTGTTAAGTGTATACTAAACATTACTAATATAGAAGCAATTATGAATCATAGTTCTCTTATGTCCTTTTTACTGTACATTAATATAGAGATAAACCTCCTATGTGTCATACTACCCAATTATCATTATCTTCCTAACCCATATTTAGACTATGGTGAGTTAATTATATATTGAATAATGATGTATAAGCTTTATCTTTGCACCGTCGTCTTTCTGCGAAAATATAAATACGATACCCTTGGAATACTCCCAGGTAAAATGCTAGAGCGTATCCATGTTTTGCGGATTTATACGTGACCGTGAGAAATACCAACATGGATGACGATGGTTCTAATCTGGTCGGGTCATAAGATCCGAAGTCATCGAAGTATCACTCGGCAAAAAATCTGCAGCAACAATGTTTTGATGGAGATTAAGATGATAAGGGTTCCGATCTGGAGGAGAACACACTCTAGGCATGTCATATCTCTGTTGACGGTCGTTAAGTACCAATTTTGACCATCACAGACTTCAGAAATAAAAGGAAATTAAACATCTTTTTCTTTTTCTTTTTGTTTGCAGGTGCAGCCGATGGACCCGTAGCCGATGAAGCGGCTCTCTTCTTCCTTGTTACAGCTTGGCGAGTTTGGCCATATAGCAACGTCTTCACTTTCGGCGTGTCCCAGCCGATGGCCGATGGAGAATAACCACCCCCGTTCGGGATGATGCCCAGGCGATACTCGATGGCATTGCTCGAGTTGCTCACCGTGGGAGGATCTGAGTCTGTCGTCTGCAAGGAAAAAGTAACTAAGTGTTAAGAAATGACGACAGCTGATTGCTCAGAGAAAAATGTTTAAGGGTGAAAATACTTACAGAAGAGATTTCGTCCGACAAAAGCGTGGTGAGGTATATGGAGGCGCATTGATGGAAGATGTGTTGCTTGATCTCCACCCACCACTTGTCATAGGCTGCACTCCTTTTGTGGGCTAGCTCCAGGATCCTAATGCCGCCGAGGGGTGGGCTCTCTATCTCAATCATCTTGTTCATCATAAGCTTTGAATCAATCACCCCTCGGGTCTCGATCTTGTCGATATAATAGCAGCCGATCGGCAACTGTCCAAGACCAAGTTGCCTTCCAACCGATGTAGGATAGTAAAATTCACAAGTCTTCAGCACGTTTTGGCCTTGGTGTATCCCAGTCGGCAGTATGCACGGGATGAGCGTCGTCGTGAAAATCTCTCTGCACTTGGGTATTCTTTTGAGTTTATTTCGTCCAAGTTCAGCTCGATTGGAAACTCGAACTCTGCTCTGTCTTCATAGAAAAACCTAGTCAGATTGCTCTTCGCAAGGCCATCATAGAAAGATATAAACCAATCGGCCAGAAGCTCGCTTGATTGCTTCGATCCGGCGTGAGTGGCTGCGGCCTCCCCGTAGGACAGACACCTCCTGGTGGTTGTTTCGTTCCCCTCATCATCTTCGATCGGCTCCAACAGGGGGAAGCACACGTTGACTAGCTATGGCCGTCCAGCAATCTTTTGGGTCAGCAGTACAAGCCACAGCTGCAAGAACCACCAGGGGCCTCCAGTGCCGATTGATGCATCCACGTCTATCTTAGCCGATGCCTAGCTCAGTGTCTGATAGAGATACCCCAGCAAGAATTTGCCCAAAGAAATTTTCTTCCTGTCGACCAGGGCTTCAGCTACTACTTGCCAGTTGGCTGTGGGACCGCAGCTAGATTCGCAAAACACAAATTTCTCCAGCCAAATCATCAAGAAGGCGGTGTGCTCTCTGGGAGTAATTGGTTCGGTTCCCATGTTCATAGAAATATAGCCATTCCAGCCTCCGATAGCTTTGGTCTTGAAGGAGAATTGACCCTTATTGTCCAGCTGGTTAGGGTTAGCCGACGACAGTACATCCAGTCCCGTGATCATGCAGACGTCGGCTAACGTGGGGTTCATTGGGCCTTGCTGGAAGAGGAAGGTATTAAGGGTGTTGTTCCAGAAGTAGGTGGCAGCCGATACTAGTGGTTCGTCTTTGGACATATCGGCTACAGGCAAGGCCAGGCATTGAGCTACCTACTTCTTCCCAATGGGTTTGTTTGCTAGGTTGCATCCTTTTGTACCATGTGGGCCATGACTTATCGGTTGAAGGCCAGGATTTGAAGGTGCCATTCCAGTGGCCTAAATTGGGGTTCTTCGTCCTATAAGGCACTCTATTGGTTTCCACTATGATGAACTCAGTGAGGTCCGTGTTGCTTATAGGCCCTAGGAAATATCTTTTATCATTGATAAGGCTGGAAATCACTATCGATGCGCAAGATGCTACAATCGGAAAAAGGGGGCAAAATTAAGACTTGGAAAACCTAGAATTCAGATCGTGACTCAAGGCGGAAACGAAAGGATTCAGCCGATGGGCGTACCTCGGGGAACTCAGCGGGAGCGGTACCAAATGGACCAGTGGGGGCCGCCATAGCCTCAATTCTTGTCGTCGGAGAAAGGGGATCACTGCGGTGAGCTCGAGGAAGCCGAAGAAGTCAGCTGGAGAGCTCGAGTGGTTGCTAGTTTTGTGGATTGTGTTGACGGCATGAGTTTGTTCGGCGCGGAAGGGCGTTATTTAAAGAGTTACATGCGGCGAAACAGACTCGGCCTAGGGTTTCTCCGGGGATAAGATTGCACAAAATCCGTAACATTATCAATATCGTGGACTTGGGGGGCATGTGTTAACGACCAAATTTGGTAAGCAAATCCTTGAGTTTGAAGCAAGGATTGAAGAGGAATCGGAGAAACGCGCGATTCTTGGAAAAGAGGCGCATCGGCTAAGTACGAATCGGCTACGGAACCGGTCGGTGCGAGTGATGAGTCGGACCGGATAGGCGATAGCCGATTTCGATTGGAGACAACAGGTGGAGCCAATCCGGGAAGGAAAGCTCGAAATAATCATTGGATTCGGTTTCCAAAGTGCTTCAAAGACATTGCCATCTACGGATAAAGTCCTATAACGGCAATTATATACGTAAAATAGAATATACTTTGTAACTTCCTTTTGTAACGTGGCATGAGACTCTATCCCGGATATTGTTGTCTTGTAAATAGTAGATAAGATAGAAACCATGATCTACACGGATGTTGTTGTAGCCGGGTATAAATAAGATCGAGGGCTTGTTGTAAGACACACACACATCAATACAACTTTGGCGCATCGCAAAACTTTTTGGTTTTACTCTTCCCACAATTTCTAGCCTCGTTCTCGGGCTGCATCGGGTTTCAATCTCCAAACGGGGATCAAACCAGCGGCACACCCTTAGAATCACTAAAGGCGATCAACTTGGACCTACACTAGAGTTAAGCGGATCTCCCGAGCCGGCGCGTGGAAACTTTTCTCATCACAACTTCTTGACAAGGCAAGGCGTGAAGAAAAAGAAAGCGAACGGCAACGCGGTATAAAGGGGGCAATAATGGGCATGGCGGCGCCGAACTCGGGTAGCGCGCGGCGCCGTTAGTGACGTCTTGCGCGGGAATCAAAGCTCCCTCGCCCATCTACCTCCCCACGCACCATGTCACCACGCAAGCGAATGGGAGCCGTCGAGAAGACGGAAGCATCTGCGAGGGTGCCGTTTCACATCCGATGAAGTTGTCGCGAGTACGCCACCACTTTCAAACTTACCGTCAGTTCCGCCTGTCACTTCGGGGAAAGTGGGCAACCAAAGGCATGACCAGCCATTGTGTGGTATCGGTTTCCATGGCTCTGACGAAACATGATTGGCAGATTGTCAGGAGACCTCAGTTGGGGAGAGCGCCCTAAGTTATGGGGTCCACCCGGCGACGAGTTCCATGGGACCTTGTGTTGACCTCATTGGCCGCCCGCGGCCTGCAGGCCGTGGCTCAACCGACTCGGGTGATGGCCTCCGAGCCACCCCTCGGTCGGGATCGAAACTACCATAAGCCTCTGGGCGGTAGTTCTGATCGACTTGCCGAATGCCACTGGCGCTCGGGCCATGGCTTCGTCGGTACGGGCGATGGCCTCCGGGCCACCCCTCGGTCGGGGTCAAAACTACCATAAGCCCCCGGGTAGTAGTTCTGACCAACTCGCCGACCACCACTGGGCTCCGGGCCGTGGCCCTGTCGACTCGGGCGATGGCTTTCGGGCTGTCCCCGGTTGGGGTCGGGGTGACCATAGGCCCACGGGCGATATCGATCCTCGGCCCCGACCACCAGCTGCGGCCTCCGGCGCCGTGGCCTGCCACCGACTCGGGCGATGGCTTTCGGGCTGTCCTCCAGTGGGGTCGGGGTTACCATAGGCCTCAGGGCGGTAATCCACGATCCCCGCCGACCACCAGCGGCCTCCGGGTTGTGGCCACCCGACTTCGGGCGATGTCTTTCGAGTTGTCCCCGGTTGGGATCGGGGTTACCATAGGCCTCCGGATGGTAATCTCGATCCCCTGCCGCCAACAACCACGACCTCAGGGCCATGGCCACGATGACTCAGTGATGGCTTTCGGGCTGTCCCGGTTGGGATCGGGGTTACCATAGGCCTCGGGCGGTAATCCCGATCCTCGCCGCCACCTGCGGCCTTCGGGCCGTGGCCTTCCCGACCCAGGCGATGGCTTTTAGGCTGTCCCCCGGCTACGGTCGGGGTTACCATACGCCTCAGGGCGGTAATCCAAATCCCCTCGCTGACCATCACTGGTCTCCGGGCCAAGTTTCAACCGACTCGGGCGACGGCTTCTGGGCTGTCCCCTGGTCGGGGTCAGGATTACCATAAGCCTCCGGGCAGTAGTCCAGATCGCCTCGTCGACCATCACTGGCCTCCGGGCCGTGGCTTGGCTAACTCGGGCGATGACTTTTAGGCCATCCCCTGGTCAAAGTTGGAATTACCATGAGCTTTCGGGCATTAGACTCATTGAACACAACAAACGTCACAGGACCCCGAGGTACAGTCGAGTTGGAAATGAAAAACAAAAGAGACAAAAGCAATCTCACAGACTGGACCCTAGGCTTGGATGTACTATCTGACACTAGGCTCGGGGGCTACACCTGGCAGGTGCACCTAAGCGATGCACCTGCTGAAGCTTGAACTTCAAGATTCTGGAAACCTACTGAAGCCCTGCTACGATGTCTTCGGAACCCTCTAAAAACAACAGAGAAGACCTCAGACCCTAAGGACGGATGTCTCATTCCTACATAGGCTTGGGGGCTGCTATGGGGGGTGTCACCTCGACGTAGCACTCAGACCAGAGTTGAAGTCAAGCTAGAGTCAGACTACAAAGTCTTTTGGATGAGGTCGGGAGCCCGACATCCCCCAGGGGTTGGCCGCCCCGAGCTCTCCCCAGTCCAACCTTGGCACTCCTTTCTTGACCTCGACTCCTCGACCCGACTTCCGGCCTCCTTGGGACGAAACTTGGCTTGCAAGGAGATGAAGGGGGACAACCCGGCAAGGAATGACGTCACCCGACAGCACAGTGCAGGTGAAATCTGTAGACGAGGGGCCCCATGGCAGGATAAGGCACCAGATACCCATGGCACGCAGGGCACAGAAGACATCTACTTGTACCTTTTTCAGATGTTGTTTGTACTCATCTTTTTAGATCTTTAGTCTTAGCTTTCTTGGCCCCTAAGTCCCTTGTAACTGCCCCCCTTGAGCTATAAAAGGGAGGGTAGGACGAGCTGATGGGGATGAAATAAAAGCATCCGAGTACATTTCATTCTCAGCTCTTTGCTTGTTCTTGGCCAGCTTGCTCCAAGCCCTAAGAACTCACACTTGTAAACCTTGTTCATCATCCACCCCATCAAAGAATACCACATACTGGACGTAGGCATATTATCCTTTGGGAGGGCTGAACCAGTATAAATCTCGTATCTCTTGATCTTTGTCTCATCCTAGCGATTCGAGTCGACCAGCAGGTCCTGAGAGGAGGCGCATTCCCGACCACACACTCACCTCCTTGGGCACCCCCTGGGAGAACTGCCGACCTACACATCGACAATAAGTTTTCACTAAGTCGTTCGCTAAGTCATTCTCTAAGTCATAAAAGTCGTTCGCTAAGTTGTTTGCTAAGTCGTTCGCTAATTCATAAAAGTCGTTTTCACTAAGTCGTTCTCTAAGTCATAAAAGTCGTTCGCAATGTCGTTCGCTAAGTCGTAATAGTTGTTCGCTAAGTCGTTATCTAAGTCGTAAAAGTCATTCGTTACGTCGTTCTCTAAGTCGTAAACGTCATTCGCTAAGTCGTTCGCTAAATCGTAAAGTCGTTCGCTAAGTCGTAAAAGTCGTTCCCGAAAACTTGGAATGGGAATAAGTCGCTAAGTCATCCGCTCGTTTTTCTCTAAGTTTTTCGCAGAGAGAGAAGAAAGAGAGGAGGATGAGGTGAGGGAGATAAGGTGGAGAGGAGAGAAAGTGGATGAAAGGAGAGGTGGATCACTTAACCATTTAAGCTTTTTTTCTCAACGCGCCTAAATTTTTGGTTCATTTTTTCCGTATAAACTATCAATTTTATTTAATGTATAACATTTTTATTCTTCGTTTATATTTATAAAAGTCTTATTTTACATTCAAAATTCACATCCAAAATATTCACATTCAAAATTAATTAACATTCAAAATTCATAGTCCAACTTAATTCAAAATTCACATGCCAAATTAATTCACAGTCAAAATTCACAGTCCAAATTAATTCAAAATTCATAGTCCAAATTAACAGTCAAAATTCATAGTCCGTTCACAGTCCATATATATGATTCATAGTCCATTAATTCAAAATTCACAGTCCACTCAAATATTCAAAATTCAAAGTTCACTCAAATAATTTTCATAGTCCATATTCATAGTTCATATATATATTCACAGTTCAACAGATAAGGGCGCCGTGGCGGCGACGGGCGGTGGCGGTGGCGGCGAGCGGTGATGGTGACGGCGTGCGGGGGTTAGGGTTTGGTGAGATCATGCATAGATGAAATCGAATCAACGCCGGCGAGGTTACCTCGGAATGCGGCGACAACAACGGGCGACGACGGCGGTTCGATGGCGGAGACGACGGTGGCGGCACGAGAAGACGTCGGCGGCGATGCTTTAGGGTTCGGCGCAAGAAGATGATCGAAAAGGGCTAAGTGTTTGGATCTCGGGGAGAAGACGATGCCTGCTAAGATATACATATACCTCTATATCTTTGGTCCCGGTTGGTGGCTCTTCGATCTCGGTTGGAGCCAACAACGGGACCAAAGATATTTTCGTCCGGTTGAAGCTACCAACCACGACCAAAGATCCCCGTACCCTGGTAGGTCAACATCTTTAATCACGGATGAAGGCAACAACCGGGACTAAAGACATTTTCGTGCTATTTTCTAATATATTTTTTTGTCTGGTTGGTATTAAAAACCAAGAATAAAGATTAAAACATGGCCAAATTAATTTTAATATGAAAACATTTAAATCCTAATAATCAAATAAAATTAACATATGCCCTACTGAAAAGTATTTTAAATTTTAATAAACATATAGAATTAACATATGCCCTATTGAAAAATATTTTAAATTGTAACAATCAAATATAATTAATATATGTCCTATTGAAAAATATTTTAAATTCTAATAATCACATATAATTATCATATGCCCTATTGAAAAATATTTTAAATTATAATAATCAAATAAAATTAACATATGCCCTATTGCAAAGTACTTTAAATTCTAATAATCATATAGAATTAACATATGCCCTATTGAAAAATATTTTAAATTATAACAATCATATATAATTAACACTTTGTACTATTGAAAAATATTTTAAATTCTAAGAATCATATATAACTAACATATGCCACATTGAAAATATTTTAAATTATCACAATCATATATAATTAATATACTGTCCTATTGAAAAATATTTTAAATTCTAATAATCACATATAATTAACATATTCCCTAGTGAAAATATTTTCAATTGTAACAATCATGTATAATTAACACATTCTATTGAAAAATATTTTAAATTATAATAATCATATATAATTAACATTTGTCATATTGAAAAATATTTTTAGTTCTAATAATGGTGACACAAGGCATGTGGGATCGTGATTCTTTTCTTCTAGAGCTTAGCACTTTAAATGGTTACAATAAATTCAATAATTTACAATAATTTACAATAAATTTAGCTAAGTGATGGTTGTCCTCATGTACTTTCTCCTCACTAATGTTCCTTCGCTATGATCGTTGCGTGAGTAAGAGGTGTCCTTATTTGATAGGAGGGTGTTAGGATCAACCGCCACGCAAGCGAAGGTTGCCGTCAAGCGATCATAATCTTCGCCGAGTCTTATCCTCGACTCCCACGATTTTCCTTTTGCACAGGAGAACCACGTGGTGCTTTGGCTCGTCGGACCCTTTCCCTTCTTTGTTTTGCTAGCCATGTCTTTCACATAGAAAACTAGTCGTACATCATTGGCAAGTACGAAGGGTGATCGAGCATCATTGTCGTACATCATTGGCAGGACGAAGGGTGATCGAGCATTATTGCGTACTTCATTGGCAAGAAAACTTGATTTCATATGCCTAGAATGTGGTGATCGAGCAAGATGGTCCACTCACCAAGAAGGCTAGTTGTCGGTCAATGATCTCGTTGCCTATGAGATGTTATCGCAGCCAAGCGGGAAAAGAATCAATGTGATGGCATGTAATCCGGGCATCCGTCTTACCAATGTTTTCGGAGCGAACAATCGCCAAGTGCTACTCGATGTAAGGAGCCACCAAGAAAGATTGTTGCAAAATAGTCCAATTTGCTTTCCTGAACAAGTCATTGTTTACGGTCATTATTGCCTTCCTTCCAAGAGTCCCCTTCCCCGTAGTCTCCCTTCATGGCTTGATTCGGGCACCCCGATGAGATGAAGGTCTTCAATAAAGTCGACGCAGAACTCAATGATCTTCTTTATTCCATATCACTTGGCGATGTTGGCCTTCGGACAAGAACAGTTACGGACGTACTTCTTTACAACGTCCATGTACCTCTAAAAGGGAACATGTTGTTGTACTCATATTTAATACCTGGCATGACATTCATCTCAGATGTACACATGAGAGAGATGGACTTACAGGAGCGCGGTGGCGCTCGGTGGCGAGCTCGGGGCGACGGCGCTCGGGCTTGGGGATGGCGGCGCTCGGTGGCCGGGCTTGGGGACGGTGGCGCTTGGTGGCGGTGAGGGAGAACGATGGCACGGGCTTGGGAGGACGCGAGGGATGGCGGCAGCGCTAGGGTTTGCAATGTGAGGACTTAGAAAATTTTCGCGCTCATGTGTAGATCTGAATCGACCCTCGGGTTAGGTTAAATGATTTTGAAGCTTATCCGTGATGGGCTTAAGTTTAAGCTCGATAGAGATGACATCATCTCAATCGGGCCTAAGTAAAAGCCCGTCACCGATGACACTCATCGGTGACAATGCTAGTTGTAATCTCAATCGGGCCTCAGGTTGAAGCCCGTCACCGATGACACTCATCGGTGACAAGCCTAATTGTTATCTCAATCGGGCCTTAGGTTGGTGCCCGCCACCGATGAGTGTTATAGGTGACGGGCTTCTGTTGAGGCCCGATAAAGATATTGTAGGTTATCTTGGTCAGGCCGTGATTTGAATCCGTCACTGATAGTTATCATCTGTCACAGGGTTGAGTTTTGTGCACATCTAACATGTATATACGAGTATATCTTTGTCGGCCTCTTTTTAGGCCCGTTTGAGATGATTTCGTGGTGACGACCCGCAAAACCTAGACATGTGAGAGATCGTCATAGATGAGAGAATGCTGTACTAGTATTTGTGTTTTCCGGGCAAGCTGGCATTAAGAAATATAGAGTGCTAGAACAGTAAAATTGACTAATGGAATGTATATTTTAGCACATAGCACATTTCTTCTTTCAATTAGACAACAAGTCATCCTACATTTCTATACCGTCTTATAATTATTTATATAAGTTTTCGCTGTAATGCACGAGGTATTTTTAGTGTATGTATAGGAATGGATTCCTTTTGGAATTTGGTATGCTACAATCCAAACGACATGCGTAGGAATATTTGATTCCTATGAATTGGTATCCTCTAAAATTCCCATAAATTTCCTCCAATCCAAAAAAGCCCAAGCGATCCTACTAGCACTGTAGTACTGTTAGTACTGTATGATATAAAGTCGAAGGATATGATTCTTCTCAGCACTGTAGCAAAAATATTGTAGTGTATCGAATTTGAAGCGTTCACGAAAAAATGGATGGATCAAATTGTGTGGAGTTGTTACTTTGCAGTCAGAATAACACTAAACTGGATTTTCAACTCATTGAATTACCCCTAGTAGTGCTTGCACATAAGCCCAATAGTATAACGAGTGGAAACTACTGTTACTAGGAATCTAGCGAGAACCATTCATCAGCGCTACTGCGCTGTCCACCGGTACAGTGATTAACCATCACTGGAAAATCTGGCAAAAAGTAACATCGTCAGTACCATAGTGATTGCACGCTTCCTGGATTTACAACAGAATAAAGATTTAAATTTGAGTAAATTATGTTCATGATGCATGAACCTATATGTTGGGCATTCTTTGGAGAAACGATTTTTACGTACGAAGCCCTCAATAGGTTCCAAGTGGGTCATAAGAGGCGCGCTGAAAAACCGGTCAGGGGCTGGCTATTGGCCGCATAGGATAATGAATAATCCGTGCGGTCCACTTAAGCGACCGCAGGGATATTATCACATGTGGTCCCTTAAGTGGACCGCACGGGATAATTCGATTATCCCGTGCGGCCTTAACCGACCGCACAGGATAATAGTGCATTATCCCGTGCGGTCCACTTAAGAAACCGCACGGGATAATGCATTTTCCCGTGTGGACAGTTAAGTGGACCGCATGCGATGATGCCAACTGTTGCGCAATAAATTTTCCGTTCAACCCAACAGTTGCGCATTTACCATGTGTTTTCTCTCTCCAAAAAAGGCAATTATAGGGGGGAAGATTTTGAACTTGAATTTTTCAATTGGAGTCAATACAAAAGGTATCATACTTGATTTCCTCTTCCATTTGCTTTCATTTTTAAAAAGTTTTATTGGTTGAATGCGAAGATATTTGAACTTTTTAACTCGGTTTTTCTCTCTCAAATAATAGGTATTTTATTTTTTGGAAGGCTTTAGACTTTAAATCTTCAATTGAAATCAATATAAAAGGTAACGTGCTTGACCATCTCTTTCATTTGCTTTCGTTTTTGTGAAATTTCATCGGTTGAATGCGAAGATATTTAAACTTGTTTGAATTGTCATATATGTTGAGCTATTTTTGTAATTTCTAGGTCAAATATCTTGTTTTTATTGAACCATTTTTTGGTAACTACTTTAGTCTCATTATTATTATTTGTTGTGCATGAGGTTTTAGTTATAAAGTAGGATTTAAGTATAATTTATTTATTTAGAAAACACCGACAATATAATATTAATTTATGTTGTCACTATTTTTAGATGGATCGGATATGGATGTATGAGACACGGAGAACTCATCCGGTGTTCATGAGAGAAGCATCAACATTTATTGATAAGGATAAGGCACACGCTTTGAGGGAGAATAGGAAGGATATTTTTGTCCTTGTGTGGATTGCAAGAATCGAAGTTGCACATAATTCAGCGTGGATTTGTGGAGAAATACACAGTTTGGACTTATCATGGGAAGTCGCTCCACTTAGGAAGATAATCCGGATATTTGGTTCGATGAGGCGAGAGAATTTTATAATTGAGGACATGTCTCGTGAAATGACGGGTGATTTTGGCGGCTCTGGTTTTGACGAGGCGAGAGGTTGATATTGATCTTGATCTTGAGGATTTGTTGCGGCACGCTAAACCGAAGGTCCTAATAGAAAGCAATAGATTTAAACAATTGGGAGGCGTTGCGAAAGCAACGAAAGATCTTTATACGATCAAGCAAAGGGATGTGATATGGATTATACGGTGTTGCGGTCGGTGCTAGAACTTCTTAGATTGAAGGCCAAGCACGGACGGTCGATACTAGTTTCAACGACTTGATGGGTCTCTGAGAGCTATGCTTCCTAAGCCTAACTTGTTGCCGGCTAACACCTATCAAGCCAAGAACGATATGTCCATTATCACTTGGTGTGGAAAAGATCTATGCATGTATTAATCACTTTGTGTACTTTATCGCAAGGAATACGGCGACTTGGACAAATGTCCAACTTGTGGGGCGAGTAGGTACAAAAAGGATAACGGTGCCGCCGATAGTGAATTGTCGAACCAAATCCATTGGTCAAGCTAGGGAAAAAGATTCCGGCCATGGTGATGTGGTACTTGCAGTCAAAGATCGAATGAAGCGCATGTTCTCGAACCCCACCAACGCCGAGTTGATGAGATGGCATCAAGAGGGTCGAAAGACGGATGGTACGATTTGACATCCTGCCGATGCTCGACAGTGTAAAAATTTTGATTCGAAGCACCCGAAATTTGCAAATGATCAGAAATGTCGGGTTTGCGTTGAGCATGGATGGAATGAATCCGTTCGGTGACCAAAACAGCTCGCACAACACTTGGCCAGTTCTTCTCACCATGTATAACCTTCCGACATGGTTATGTCAGAATCGAAAGTACATTTTGTTGACTCTTCTTATTCAAGGGCAAAAACAGCCTGGCATCGACCTAAATGTGTTTCTTGAACCTTTGATGGAGGATATACAAGAAATGTGGGAAGAGGGTCTACGATTATTTGATACATACCGCTAGGAGTATTTTACTCGTGTGCTATCATATTCATTACTATAAACAATCTACCGCCAATTTTTCCCTATCCGGACAGATTAAAGGAAAGATCGGATGTCTGATATGTCTGGACAACACATCGTACATATACATGACCTCGTCAAAAAAGTTAGTTTACATGCGTCATCGTCGATTCTTACCACAGAAGCATAGGTATCGTGTGATGGCTACCTTTTTGGACAAAACTGTCGAGGTAGGTACTGCCCCCGAAGCAAAGGATGGTTCCACGGTGTTCAAGGCGACAAGGAACATAAAGGTCATGTTCGGCAAGGGAAAGAGAGCTTCGAGCAAGAGGAAGAAAGAAGTGGTAGAAAACACGGCCCTTCAAGAAACATTCAATTTTTTTCAAGTACCTGACGTACTGGAAAGACCTGGAGATTCGTCATGCCATCGACATGATCCACCTCAAGAAAAACGTGTTCGACAGCACCATCGGGACTTTACTTGACATCCCTAGTAAAACAAAGGATGGGTTGAAGTCACGTAACGACCTGGTCAATTTGGGCATAAGGAAAGATCTCCACCCAATAGAGCTAACGAATGGTAAGATTGAGATTCCTCAGGCATGCTACTCAATGACACTAGAAGAGAAAAAACTCTCTGTAAATGTCTTCGTGGATTGAAAGTGTCGTGGATTCTCATCGAATATCCGGAAACTAGTATCAATGAAAGATTTGTCGATTTCTGGATACAACGCTCACGACTGTCATAAGATGATTACGGTGTTTCTCCCTATCGCTATAAGGGCGGTGAAACCAGTGCACACCAAGGTAGTGATAACAAAGTTGTGCTATTTTTTTAATCGAGTATCATAGAAAGTTTTTGATCGGAAGAATTAGGACCCCTTGAAATTCACAGTCAAGACGGCTTGCCGGCTAGAGATGTTTTTCCTCCATCGTACTTCGACATGATGGAACATCTCATTGTTCACTTAGTCCCTCAAATTATTGAGCTTGGTCCTCTATACCTGCATCAAATGTGGGCGTATGAGCGATACATGGCTGTTACGAAAAGGGTATGTCCGTAATCATGCTCATCCGGAGGGCTCGATGATAGAGGGTTACACAACTAAGGAGATTGTCGAGGATTATATGAAAGATGCCAACCCCATTCGGATACCGATGCCTCGATATGATGGAAGTTTATGCTGGAAAGGGTACGGTAGGAAGAAAATGCTTCTATGACAACGATTACAAAGAGGTATCGGATGCACACGGCATTGTTCTTCAACAACTCGCCATCGTTGCGCCCTACATTGAGCAACACACTTCGAGATCGAGCATGCAATCTGGGCGATCCGATGATTGGGTTTCGAAAGAACGAGCGCACTTTTCCCCAATGGCTTAAGGATCAAAATCTACCGTCTGGTGAATCACTCGAGGAAAAAACGGTAGAAAGACTTGCAGCTGGCCCAACAAGCCTTGTGACCTGATGGGTAGGGTATGACAGCGGCGGATACTCTTTTACACCAACGGCAAAGACAAGAAAAGCTCGGCGCGAACGGTGGGGTTCGTGTTGAAGCGTTGGGCGCAACGAGGCGAGAAAATCATACTATGGGATCATACAAGAAATATGGGAACTTGACTACGGTTTAAACATTCGGATCCCTATTCTCATATGCCAATGGGTGAAAGACAACATGGTAGATAAATTTGGATTTACGTGTGCTGAACGGAGTAAAATTGGACACAAGGATGATCCATGGGTCCTTGCCCGGCGTGTTGCACAAGTTTTCTATGTGAAGGATCCTTTCGATGAAAAGATGGACATTATTGTATCGGGCAAACAACACATCATTGGTATTGACAACATTGAAGACGCGTCCGACTATAATCAATACGACGCCATTTCGTTATTCACGAGATCTTCCTACACGGATGAAACACATTGAAAGTGTCCTCGACGAATCAAAGTTTGCATCCGTGTGGAAGGATATTAATCCAAAAGTTGTAAAACACTAGTTTGTTTTTTGTGTATATTATGTTTCTTCTCCACCCTCCAAACTTTCTCTGCTATGTAAATACAACATGTAACTCCTAATTATAAAATTTGGTAATTTTTTGATTGGTTTTGCTATATTTCTTTGATTTATTTTATTTTCATGAATTTTTTTGCCAAGTCTAACATTTGAACTACAAGTGATTAAAAAATAGAATAAAATTAGTGGAAAATTATATTCATGTTGTTTAGACCTGCTTGAGTCATTATCCTGTAAATGAGAATAAATTTTTAATTTTTCTTCATGAAACATGATTAGGAACCTATTGACCAAATGATTTTAAAATTGTATAAATAGCAAACGAAGTCAAAAAATCATGAAAATTGTCTGGATGTCATGATATTATACGTAGAGGCTGTGGTAAAAAATTGAGAAGGTTTCGAATATTTTATCACATACGATGCTCACAAAACCGAAGATTCTTCGAGACAAGATTAGAAGTGTTGAGAAGAATTGGTTAGATTTGGACAGAAAGTGATGGCCAAATTATCGTTTGATTTCAAAATTTTTTCCATAGGCAATAATTAGCATATATTAATGTATGGAAATTTTTGGTAATTTTTGAATTAGTTTGATAATTTTTTCATTAATATCCAATTTGATGAAAAAAGAGAGGGGTCGATTATCGCGTGCGGCCGCTAAAGCGCCCGCACAGGAAAATATCTTCGCGTGCGGGCGACTTAAAAGCCCACACGGGAAAACATCTTCCCGTGCGGGCTGTTTAAGCCGCTCGCACGCGATAATCGCGGCCTATATAACGGGAACATGGGCTCCCGAAAATTCTAAATCCCCGGTGAATTTCAGATCTACGTCGCCGGGCTGCCAAAAATTTCACCGAGCAGCCGTCGACCGCCGCACCCTCGCTGCCGCACCTCACCGCCCATCCCGCGCCGCCTCTCTCTCTCGGCGCCGCCGCCCGTGCCGCCTCTCTGTCACGGCCCGCCGGCCTCACCATCTTCGCAAGCCTCAGCCGATCACCGTCGTCGCTGTCCACCCGCCGCCACACCCTTGCCGCCTCGCCCTCGCCGCCCATCCCCTGACTAGATCTAGCGCTGTCGCCCGCCGGCCTCAACCCGGCCGACGCGCCAACGGCCGACGACCGACCGCCGCCTGCCCATCGCGCCACCGCCTACCTCAACCCGCCGGCCTCAATCGGCGCGCCCCTTCACCGCCAGCCTCCACACCGCCACCGCCGTCGTCGGCCCCTTCACGGCTCACCGTCGTCCGCCCCTTCACCGACACGGGAACTCCCTCTCCGGCCGCAACCACGGGTGACATTTACGGTGAGAATTTTGATGAAATTTATTGAATGAAATGTGTTGATGAATGAATGAATGAATGCTTACATATAGTCAAATTGAGATTTTTGATGGATTTAGCATATAGGGTGTTGTTGGAATGAATGAATGGATGTTTATATTTTTGATACCGTGAAGGAATGATGAATGGATGGATGGATACAGTGGGGGCTTCAATTGTTATATGTTGTGAAAATGTGTAGGACTTCAAATTTTTTCAATTGAGATATGATGCGAAAAATTCTGTTTAGGACTTCAAAATGAGATTGTTGTGAGATTGTGACAGTAAAAATGATACGTAGGACTTCAAATTTTCGATTTCACTGTAAAATGGACTGTTATTAATATGATAGAACTATAGAACTGTAAAATGGACTGTTATTTATTTGATGAAACTATAGTAAATTTTGATGGAAATGTAAAATGGTATTATTTTTTATGAATTTTGTTGATGAATTTTTTTCATCTGAAATAGTTGCTCCAAAAAATTTTTATGTGAATTAGTTGATGTGAACGGACGGACGGACGAATGAACGGACGTGGGCGAACGGACGGGACATGGACGGATGGACGGACGAGCGAGTGAAGCGAGCGAGTGTTCATTCGTGGGCGAACGAACGTTCGTGGGCGAACGGACGGACATGGACGGACGGATGGACGAACGAACGGGCGTGGGCGAATGAACGGACGTGTACGGACGGACAAACGAACGAACGAGTGTTTGTTCGTTCGTTCGTGGACCTACGAACGAGACGTGGACGAATGGACGGACATGGACGGACGTACGGACGAACGAACGAACGGACGAACGAGCGAGCGACCAGCGAAGCGAACGAACGGACGAACGAACGGCCGAATGAACGGACGGACGAACGAGCGAGTGTTCGTTCGGTGGTCGGCTCGTTCGTCGTTCGTTCGTTCGTTCGGTCGATCGATCCTTCGTTCGGTCGTTCGTTCGGTCGTTTGTTTTAGGATGAATTTTAGATTTTAGTTAGATTTTAAATATTCAAACACATAGACCCACTGTCTCCTCGATATATTCTAATCTCCCTCTCTCCTCTCCCTCTCCTTGGTCTCTCATCTCTCATCTCTTTCCCTCCCCCAATCTCACATCTTCTCACGGACAAAATAGGCAAACATATGTATTTTCATCTCTCATCTCTAATAAAGAGAAGAAGAAGGAAATAAATACATTTTTTTCAATATTCTTCTCTTTAGTTTTTTCGCTATATTTTTATGCATGTCCTTAATATTAGATAATATAAAAAGTTGTGCGTTCACAAATTTCACATGTTGTGCGTTATGAATAACCGTAGATCAAATATCGAACGAGAAAGCTCCCTCTGAGGCACGCAACGTCGAATCAACGGAGAAGTCTTCGAGCAAAGGCACATGGCATGAACCAAGCGATCCGTTCATCGAAGTTATGCAAGCACCAGCACCACCGGTTGAAGAAGACCCCGACTACATCCCTATCGAGCAAGCAGTAAGTCCAGCCATATTGTTATGATCCCTATCGTAGGATCTCGTTTAACGTTATTTGTTGGACGTACAGATGGAAGCAAGGCGCCGCTCAAAAAGAAAGGCAGCCAAGTCTGTCATTCGGTCTACCGAAGTCGAGACGGACACAGCAACGTCCGGTCCGGTAGAAATCGACACGTCCGCGAGCGCTGGAGGACGTCAAAAAAGAAGACGAGGTCAAAGAAGTAAGAACCAACCTCCCCAAGGAGACATATTATATCACCTCTCTGAACCAGGATGGGAAGCCATTAGAGCCCAAGGTAGCAATGACAAAGTTCGGCGGCGCTTGCGGGATGCGGCGAACCCACGCCCTTTAAATGTAGATTCCGGGAGCGGGGAGGATGACAACTTGAAGAACTTCATATGGAACGAGCTGCATAAGTGGCTTGTATATCCGCCTGGTTCAGAGGCTCTGGGAAAAGAATTTGCATTAAAAACGATTGGGGGAGGTGGAGGCAGTGGAAATCGGACTTGAACACTCACTACGTGCAAAAGAACAAGTCCCCATTCGAAGACTACGGTGGGATTACGCCCGCCGAATGGGATAGGTTCGTGGTGAAGATGACAAGCCCTGAAACCTTAGCACGGAGGAAGAAGATGTCCGACCTCGCGAAAAGGAACAAGTACCCACACCGGTTGGGCTCTAGCGGCTACGATGGCCACGTAGAGAAGTGGCGAGCAACCGAAGACAGTTTGCCGCCCAAGGAAAGCCCCTTCTTGTGGATGCTCTAAAAGAAAGAAGCAAAACTGGGTGTGGGCACGCAACACGGGACAGGTCACCGACGAGGGAGAGATCCTTTTCGAGGATCCAGATATAGAGCGTATGACCACAAGTCTAAAAGACATTACCGAAAAGGAGAAGACGGGAATTTATTGCTAAAAGGGAACACGATCGGTTGAGAGCTGCATTGGGCAATCTGAACATTACGGGCGAGTAAGGGGTGTATCGTCAAAGACAAGTTGAAAAGAAGGGTTTCCTGGGAAGCTGCAAGTTACAAGAAAAGGGACAGGTACAAACATAAACTTGAAGAAAAGATAGCAAAACAAGTTGAAGAGCATTTCTACTCTCTTGTTGCACAGAATCGCCAAGCCTTCCCTAACTTCTTTAAGCAATCCGAAGAAACCACGGTACAAATGCCCGGCGTCGGGTCGGTTGACACCGCACCCTATCCGGTAGATACCATAAGCGGCCCGACGCCGTGCGGCCTCCTCGTGCCGATAGGAAGGGCCGGGAAGAGAAAGGAGGTGGGTACGGGACTTGCTATACCGGGACGACAATTTCACAACACTCCAATCCACGAGGATTATGCAAGGGTGCGGTGGCCAAGGTGTATGTAGAGCATAACGGCTTAGAGCTAGACATTCCACACGAAGGGATAGAATTGCTTGGAGATGCGGTGAATCGTTCATTCTATGGCATCGACGAGATATTCGCTTGGTTGGTACATCGTCGGCATCCCGAGTATATTCGGTTCCTCGGATTGATGCTGCGCCTGCACCGCCTTCTCCACCGGGCACTGCTTCCCCACCTCGCTCCCCACCTCGGCTGCTTCCCCACCTCGCTCCCACCTCGGCTGCTTCCCCACCTTGCTCCCCACCTCGGCCTGCTTCCCCACCAAGCTCCCCTCCTAAGGATAAAGGTCTTAATTCGCCAATCTTGTCGGCCCCGAAGTCGTCGCAGAACATATTCACCTATCTCCTCCGACACCACAGTCAGCATTGGTGGTACCTCAAAGGCCCCTACTAAAAACAACAAGCCTTCTAAGTCCGAGCAAGCTTCCATCTCGTCAGATTATCCCAAAGATGATTCGATCAAGCTATGACAAGGAATTAATGGCCAAAGAAGAGATAAACTTAGTGTTCTTGGCTTTCGGGGGAGGGGGCCGGCGACAAGCCGCAGGATCAACCGTCAAAGTTGTCGGAGTCGAGAACAATCGGTGAAGAACCAAGCGGAGGACTCGCAAAATTGGACTTCGGACGAAGTGCCAACAAAGTACAAGTACGACAATCCGTTCGCCCTGGCACGTCATGGAAGACATGCCCAGGAAATCAGGCTAATGCACGGTACGACCGAAGGCGTCAGATTGGGGCTCCGCATGCTTACCGTGAAGGTCCCGGATAATGCTTTCACCAGTGACCCAAATGGGATATTGGTCATCGATTTCAACGACCTTCACGTATTATTCAAGATGGAAAAATGGATATAAATCGCGTTGCTGCGTTTTGCTGTAAGTATCGGACTAACTTAATGGCATCAATAAATTTATTTGCAAACTAACTTGTGAATAATTAATTACTCGCTGCATTACTTAGATGCAATACGCGAGACGCGAAAAAGACCAATTATCCAGTGCATACATTAACTTAACAAGGATATGCTAGACGAAACACGAGTTTCATGTTTGTGAAGATTCCGATGAGCTCAAAGGCAAAACAAAGAAATAAAAATCCGCGATCATCAAACAAATGCACAAGGACAAGATGATCACGGTATCATTCTACATGGGCAAGGCTATATTGGAGCACAGAGACAAAAATGTCCTCATGGTCCCTTATGCGTTGCGGTACGTAATATTCGTGCGTAAAACTGATATTTTACTACGATATCACCTACAATTAACATATCTCTTCTTTCGCAGCGATCACTATATACTATTTCTGGTATATCCGCGGGACCACGTGGTCGTAGTGCTTGATCCGGCACACTACAGCCAGGAAACATTCAAAGAGTTACTCGTCATTTTAAATTTGTAAGTACTATCATGCACCTTTTAATATGTTTTGTCTATTTTTACTATCGAATAGACAATTGATCAGTGAAACATGCAATTATTTCGTCTATAGAGCACACCATTATTATGTAAGAAACGGTGGACCGGTGAATGATCCACAAAAGAAGAAGCTTCTTGTGAGGACAAATTTTCCAGTAATTATATGCTCGCTATATGCCAAGATTTTACACTGTGTATAATTTCAAATTACTGACGCACATAATAAATTTTAAACAACACAGTGTTATAAGCAACCACCGGGCACTAACCTTTGCGGCTATTAGGTGTGCGAGATGCTCAGAATCTACGGGAGATACTCTACTAAGTTAGAACAAGTAAGTTCAGAGAAAATATATTTTTCTACACGTTATCGATCTTATATAATTTTTCTAATCGTATTTATGTGTACTAATCTTCCTTAAATAGATCACGGAAGTTCCAGTTGTAGTGAACTGGTTCGACAATCGAACCATGCTTAACTTGTTGTAGATCTTTGCCGCTTCATCCGTCGCGATGTCTGCAACCATTTGGGCGATTTCTACGATCCGGAGAACGAGCTGGCGATAGACGATAAATTCAAACGACTTAGGGAGTGGGAAAAAGAGCACCGCTATTAATGAATGATTTGTAAATTGTTACTAGACTTCGTAATTTGCGCGAGACGAAACTTGATATGTATATAAACATGCATGCATGATCGTGTATGTACACTTTAATATCTTTTATAACAAAATAATATAATTAAATATCTTTTTTTCTCGTGCGAAAATATATATATATATGCATCTTATCAATCAACACATACATTTAATATTAATGAGAGAGAGAGGAGAGGAGAGAGAGAGGACATAGAGGAGAAGAGAGGATCAGAGAGAGGAGAGGAGAGGAGAGGAGAGGAGAGAGAGATGACAATAGCTGATGTACATAAAATAATGTACACCAATTTTCCGTGCGGTCGACTTAACGGACCGCACGGGAAGATCCATTATCCCGTGTGGTCTGGTAAAGTAGCCCGCACGGGATAATCGATCTTCCCGTGCAGGCCGCTTAAGCCGACCGCACGGGATAATAGATCTTCCCGTGTGGTTGGGCCGCCCGCACGCGAAAATGGTCTTTTTTCAGGTCTTTTCGTGCATGTGGGCAAGCCTTCTGCACGAGACGCATGAAAAAGTGGTTTCTCCACTAGTGGGGTGCAAGCAGCTACATTTTCAAAATGTTTGCTCTAATATCTCAATTTGTATAGTCCGTGCAAACCTAGGCCAAAGTGGTCTCTCTCATCTTACAAAGGTAGTCAAGATCCTTGTTGGCTCAGTATTTTTTTGCCTCATCGGGGTTTCAACGTATGTATTCTATCACCATTACGGTGACAAATACTCTCTGTGAACTTGTACACATGAAACTGCCTGTGGGTTTGGAGAAATAGATTTGTAGATGAAAATTCCTCGTGCTTCTGGATAAAATTCGGACCGTAACACGTGCGCTACTTGTTTTGCAGATTTTTGATAACTTGGAAGACTTTATAAACTTTTTGAGAAGTACTAAAGGCCTCAAACAACTTACTGGATCAGCGACTATATCCATTTGAAATTGACATCGTCGAAATGGCTGAATCCATGTCAAAAACTGTAGAACCCCGTTTCTTATCTTTTATAGCCCAATAGCGACATGGTAGCACAGGAAGATACTTTGGGGATGACCTACGCATGGTCGCCAATGATCATTCATTCTTTTCATATATATGCATGCTTGACTTCGTTTGAGCCATACAAGCACTTTCGAAAACTGTAACACATATATAGCTGGATCATGGCGCAACACTTTTATTCAAATATAAAGAATGTAAATCTAGTTTGTTTGGTTAGTACAGAATGCCTTATAGGTGTCGGTTGGAAAACTTTCTTAGGTGCCGGTTTTTCCAACTGGCACCTATTGGTCGGCACCAATGACTTTGATCATTGGTGTCGGTTCTTCGACCGGCACCTATTCGGACAAATAAGTGTCGGTTTGTGTAGAACCGACACCTATTTATCGGACACCTATACAATGAGGTGCTCCCAATCTTTTTTTATGGGCCCACTCCTTTAGCCGGATTCACCATATTTACCGGACCCACCATATTTTTTCACGCGGGCACGGGCCCGCGAGATAGAGCTACAGGCACGAGCGAGCGGTTCTGCGAGTGGTTCTACACGATGAGCGAGCGAGGCACGAACCTATTTAAGCTAGTGTTGCTCTGGTTCGGCGAGCGGTATGGTACTAATCGAGGGAATAGTGTTTTTTGAGAATAGGTGCCGGGTGAACAGTAAAACCGCCACCTATAGTCTCAAATATGTGCCGGATGAACAGTAAAACCGCCACTTATACATAGGTGGCGGTTCGTAATAAGAACCGCCACCTATTCGCGAAGAATAGGTGCCGGGTGAACAGTAAAACCGTCACCTATAGTCTCAAATATGTGCCGGATGAACAGTAAAACCGCCACTTATACATAGGTAGCGGTTCGTAATAAGAACCGCCACCTATTCGCGAAGAATAGGTGCCGGGTGAACAGTAAAACCGCCACCTATAGTCTCAAATAGGTGCCGGGTGAACAAGAAAAACCGCCACCTATACTATAGGTGGCGGTTTCTTGTTCACCCGCACCTATTTGAGACTATAGGTGACGGTTCTAACACGAACCGCCACCTATTCTTTTGCCGCCACCTATATACATTATAGGTGCCGGATTTGATTTGACCGGCACCTTTTAGGGTGACACCAATGAGCTTTTTTGTAGTAGTGGTTGGTCGACGGGTGTATAAGGGAGACATAGTTTCCACACAAACCAAAAAGCTAGGCATTGCGTTGGAAGAAATGGAAATATCTTCAACACTGTCCAAAATAATGACCATTCGTGAGAATAGAAAATGAGAAGATAAGAGAATATTTATTGTTAGCATCGGTTAGGGCATGAGTACAGTCTATCTCTTAAAAAATATAAAACCACTCTGAGGAGTGCACGGTTTCCAAACTAAGGGCAAATTGGCACCATGTTTTGTGGGACCATACCGGATCCGGGAACATCGAGGAGAAGTAGCATACCGGCTAGAGCTACCATCCACCATGGCTGGTATCCATGACGTATTCCATGTCTCACAACTCAAAAAGTGTCTAAGAATACTAGAAGAACAGGCAAGTCCGCATCGATTGAGATTCAAGAAGACTTGACCTATGTGGAGAAACTAACCCGTATCCTTGAAACTAGTGAGCGAGAGAACCCGAAACAAGGTTATTAGGTTCTCGGATTCGTGGACTCACCACTCGAAGAAGAGGCCACTGGGAAAGGGAAGATGAGCTAAAGGCCGCTCATCCCTATCTCTTCGCCAGTACCTCCGAATCTCGGGTCGAGATTTCATTTAAGGGGGTAGGTTTCTCACATCCCGAGGTGTTTACCTCTTTTAAAAAATCATAAAAGAAAGACACAAAGAAAATAGTTGGAAGTTAACCTAGAGCAAAGAAATAATTTCTATAATGCATTTTCTAATTGGAAATGGCATGGTAGGATTTCTCTTAAATTCTACATGTCATAATACACAAACAGGATTTTTAGTGGAATATTCACGAACTAGAAATAATTTTTAACCAATTAAAATCAAAATTAGAATTAAATAAATCTCGAAAAATCTTTTCTCTCCTCCATCCTTTTCCCACCCATTCTCGGCCTTGGGCCGCGGCCCGAGCCGACGCGCCCATCCTCCCATGCGCTCGGGCATCTCTCTCTCTCTTCTTCGCGGGCGGCTAGAGGCCGCGGCCGTTAAGCCTTGCGCCCCAAGAATAAGTCCATTTTTCCTCCTCTACTCTCGGGACACCGACGGTGGGGCCCACCGTCAAGCCTGTCCCCTACCTCCGCCACGCCGCCGCCATTCACGCCGCCCGTCCCCACACGAATCCCGGCCATCCCCACCGTCCCGCGCGCCTTAAACCCCTGCCTTAACGCCCCGTCCTTCCCATCGGCCATTGTCGCCCCCGTCCGTCGCTCCCACACCCCCTAATGGCAGGAGTTAATCGCCGGCCATTATTTCCCCAAATCTCTCCCCTCTTTACACCGGCGAGTAATTCCCCCGCCTCGTGGCCACCACCGACCCCCCCGCGCCCTATAAAAGCCGAACAACACCCTCCCCGTCCTCCCCACGCTCTAACTGAAGCCTCACGAGCTCCCTACTGCCCTAGCGCCACATGACCCTCACCCGCCGTCCTTCGCCGGCCTTCGGCCAGCAATTCCCGCCGTCCCAAGCTGCGGCGGACCCCGCCGCCTCCATCTTCATCGCCGGCGCCCGAGCTCCCTCGGCCGCCCTCTCCGACGCCTCTCGTCGTCCCTATCGCCACCCACGCCATCATCTTCCCCAACTTCGGCATCCCCGCGGTGAGCCGCCCCTCCTCTCTCCCTCTCGGCCTGAGCCCGCGCCGCCGTCCCACGTGCGCGCGGCTCCGCCCACGTGCAAATCTGCACCACTCTACCATCCCGTGTCACCGCCCCGATGGTGCCGTCCGACCTCCGGCTGCCGCACACCGTCGCTGGACGATCGCGTCGCCCGCGCCACTCCCCGCCGTCCGATTCGCTTCAGCAAGATTCGGGCCATCCACCCCCGCCTGCTCGCGTGGCACGCCACGTGGCTGCCACGTCGGCGCCACGTGTGTGCCATGTGGTGCAATGCCCGCTCTCGGCCCTTGGACCCGGTCCACCGTGGACCGGTGCTCCCGCGACTGATGACGTCATCTGCTGACGTCAGCCGTAGCGCTCACGCAATTTCGGGATTTATTGCGCACTAAAATATTAAGGATTTTCCTGCTTTAGTAAAAACATAGTTAATCTTCTAAAATTCATATCTTTTCAACCTGAGCTCTATTTAAGTCCATTCAAATTTCATTAAATTCATAAAAATGCCAAGAATCCATTAAAAATGGTTTTGTTCCCTATTTAAGTAGATTTTTAGCATGTTTTGTTGAGTGCCTTGTTTGCCGTGTAGATCCCGATAGTTCCTCTGACCCCGTGTACTTCGAAGTCATCGCGGAGTTTCCCCAATCCAAAGAGCAAGGCAAGTCATGCTTCTCTATTGATCGTATTATACCCATTTTGCTAAAAACCCTCGTTTATTCTATCAAAACTGAATTTATTTTATAATGTCATCTTATGAGAAATATTACACTTTATTAGTAGTATTAAGCCATAGGACTTGACACCCTGAAAACCTTGATAAACCCGGGAAATAACATGACTAGTTTTGGCTTAGGTTATGCTTAGACCTGCTTAGATTCACTAGCACACTAAATGTTTATTTCATCTAGATTACATTAATCTGGACACATGAAATGAAGGAAATAACCTGGCAACTTTGTGAACCGGACTAATAACTAAAATATGGCAAATGGTGGGTTGTGGGCATAGTTGTTTTGGATAGTCACGCCCATAGCAAATAAGGACCTGTTCACGAGAAACCCTAGAAGGTTGCCGAACTCGTGTGTCATGCTTGACTGGATATGACGTTGATAACTTTAGGTTCCATTATGAAAAATATGAAAATTCGAGGCCTAATTTAACTACAACAAATAGTGGTGTATTCCTCTCGTGCTCCAGCGAAGATGGTGCCACCACAGACTACTATGGGGTTTTGAGGATGTTATTGAGATTAATTTTGATGGATCACAACAGTTTAAACTAGTTTTATTTCAGCGCAGCTGGTTTCACCCAATAAATGGGATTAGAAGGTCTCCAAACATTGGTTTAGTTGAGATCAATCCAAACACTAGCTTCCTGGCTATGAGCCCTTTGTACTTCCTCACCAATGCAAACAAGTATACTGCACTCCGTATCCATGCCAGGCTGGTGATTTGAGAAACTAGTGGGTTGTTAACCAAGTTCCAAAGCATGGTGATTTAGAAGCACCAATGGTTGGTGAATATGGAAATGATGATGAAGCACCAAGTTCTTCTTGATGAGAAATTCGATTCCCACGCACCGGCTCGAGAGATTTGTTTTACTCTAGTGCGGGTCCAAATCGGTCGCCTGGTGAATTAAGGGCGTGCCAATTGGTTTGATCCTATAATTAACAAGAAACAAGAAATAAGCATTAAGTTAAAATAAGATCCTACGGGATCGGCTGAAGGCATCAATTTGTACATAATTACTATCCCGAAGCGTACTTAAACTAAGTGATTGGGATAGATCGGCTATGCCGAGACAGTATAATTCACTTAGACTAAAAGCGTGTTAGGGTAGTAATTATCTGCATTGATAACTTAGCCGATACTGCACATCTAATGTGAATCGGCTAATACTTTGATACATTTTATAAAAAGATATTAATTTGATCTAAATGTGCTAAACCTAGATCAATCGGCTGTCAGCATGGCATGACAGATTGATATTGGCTTAGGGCACTTAGATAGATTAAGATCTTAATATAAAAGGAAGTTTTAATATATCTAATAGCAATTAAAACTAAAGATAACTAAAACAGATAAGGTTGGCTGAAACTCCATCGCTGTCTCTAATGATAAACATTAAACTAAACAGATCTTAATAGTTCTAAGAGCGACTTAATAGGTCGATTAGATGCAGCATTAAGTACAAAAAGAAATATCAGATCTGTATGAGTCAATGTAAACCCCTTAGGACAGTAGACACGACATATAATCCAATTCAACCCCTAGATCTATCCTTATCGGCTGTGATCTTTAGGTAGAAATCAGCCGATCGTAAGACAGATCTAGCAGTTGCTCTAGATTATAGGCCATGTATGATAAATTGCGCAGTTCATACCATCAAAACTAGAGTATCATGACGATGGAAGCACTAGTCCCTTTTGATACAAACCACTAATGACAAATCATTACCTTGTTTGGAGATCAGAAACGATGCAGCCCGAACAAGAGCAAGAACTCATCTAAAATAAAAAGGGTGATGATGCGCCGAGATTGATTGATTGTATGTTTTTTGATATATTTTACAAAGAGCCCTCGGGTTTTATTTATACCCAGGCATAACAATATCCGTGTAGGACACGGTTTCTACCTTATCTACTATTTACAGTATGACAATATCTTGGGACGCAGCTCCATGTCGCATTACAAAAGGAATATATATACAAATCTCTATTTTACAGATACAATTGCCGTTACAGGACTCTATCCATAGATGGCAATATCTTTAACGAACATTTGGGGACCGAATCTAACATTTATCTCCAAGCTTCCTTATCGGAATCGGTACCATCTTCATCCGCGAATCGGAATCGACTATCGACTATCCTTATCCGATTCAGTCTTAGCCGACTAGTTTCCCAGCCGATTTGGTCCTAGCCAATGCGGCCTCTGTTTCTCCACAGATCACACTTCCAATCCGACTCCGCTTCAATCTTGGCCTTAAACCCAGGGATTTGGTTATCAAATTTGGTCGTTAACACATGCCCCCCAAGTCCGTGATATGATAGTATTGCGGATTTGACGCTGTTTCCACCTCCCGCGCAAACTTCGCCCTAATCCATTTTAGTTGTCACAAAATTTCTTTAAATAACACCCGCCTTGCGCCGAACCAAGCCACGCTGTCACTTTTGCATCCTCAAGCCCTAGCCAAAAAAACTTTTCGTCTCCTCGGCGACCCCGTTGGAACCCAAAGCGCGACCTCACTGGCGAACCCTTCCGCGGCGACAATCCCCTCCATTAATGGCATCCCCAAGCACTCGTTCCAACACAGCTCAGGCAGAATACCTGGAGGTAAGTTCCATCGGCTACAACCCCTTATTCCTTGCAACTTGGTTTTTATCTTTTGTAATCTTATTCTTCCATCCTTTAATTTGCAGCACCTCGCCCACCAAATCGCCATCCCAGACCTTGCTAGCCCCAATCAGTTCTTGTTACGGTCGATCGGCAACTTAGACCCTAGCGAGTTTATCAATGTCAAAACAAACCGGATTCGCTTTAGGTTTTTCACCCCTAATCTGGCCTACTGGTCTGGTGCTTTTAAGTCTTGGCATTCAACGGACAAATCTTGACCGGCTTGGTACCTAAGGATGTTGGCTAGGCAACAAACCCATTGGACTGAACTAGGTATAAGCCAATGCCTAGCTTTGACAATAGCCAACATGTCCAAGGACGAGCCCCTCCTATCGGCTGCCACCTACTTCTGGTCAGATATGCTAAATGCGTTTTTGTTTAGACAAGGGCCGATGACGCCAACTCTCTTGGATGTGTCAATTATCACGGGACTGGATATAACCTCCACAGTCGACCCAGCCGGCCTCAACATCAAATGCACTCATAATTTCAAGACCAAAAGCATAGGAGGCTGGAGCGGCTTTATATTAATGAACATGAAAGATGGTCCAATCTTCGAGAGAGAACACATAGCTTTCCTCTTGATGTGGCTAGAGAAATTTGTATTCTGCGGATCAAGGCCGACTAGCAACTGGCAGCACGTAGCCGAAGCTCTGGTGAGCAAAAAACAAGTCCCCCTAGGAAAATACATGCTCGGCTATTTGTACCAGATGCTAAGCAACATATCTGCTCGACTGGCTTCCAAGCAGGCCGTCAATATGGGAGGGCCCTAGTGGCTGCTGCAGCTGTGGCTAAATCTCCACACTTATTAGGTTGCAGAAAGGCCGGCTCCACTAGAAGCCGATTTCCCCTTAATCGAGCCACGGTTCAAAGATGATGAAGAAGTGACCATCCGCCGATGCATGTCATATGGGGAAGCAGCGGCAACCTATCCTGGATCCAAACTGACAGCCGATCATTTCAAAAATTGGTTCGGTAACCTGTACAGTGGCTTTCTAAGCAGCTCGAGGATATGGTTCGCCTATGAAGATTTTGACAAGTTCGAACTCCCAGACGATCTCCGGCTACATGAGCTTAACTCCGAAGAATATGAAAAACCGAGGGAGATTTACATATCGGCCATAACGCCTTGCATCCTCCCCATCGGTATCCACCAAGGGCGCAATATCCAGAAGTCCTATGAATTCTATCATCCGATGGTGGCTGCAAGACAACTTGGCATGGGCCGGCTGCCGATCGGCCTCTATTACTCGGACAAGATCCAGGCCAGGGGCAAAATCGAAGGAGATGTCATGATGAATCGGCTGCTCAACATCCCTGGTCCCCCTCTGGGCAGTATTAACAATATCGACCTGGCGGTGACGAGGACAACTATCTTCAGCCGATGGTGGAATGAGTGGACGCGGCACTTGTTTCATCAATCGGCCTCAATGTATTTGACCACCGTCGATCCGGAAATGACCTCCTCGGTAAGTGTCTTCTCTTCTTAATTCCCTTCTGCCACTACTTGCATTCTTGACTAACCATGCCGTATTCCTTTGCAGACAACTGACGCTTCCCCTCCACACGCAAGTAACACGGGAGTAGCAATCCTTTATGCCCCTGGCGTGCTGTCCGGCGGCTGCAGGCTAGCCCCATCAATCATCGTCTTCCACACGCCGAAGCTGGCTATACTTCTTCATGGCCAAACCCGTGAGCCGTTGCACCGACTGAAAAGGACGAAGTCGTCGGCTGCTGCTACTCTGGCTACAGAGAAAAAGAAACGGGCTTCAAAGAAGATGAAACCAACTCCAGCCGATGACCTGTCTCCATTCGATCCGGATGTGGATGTGGTCCTCGAAGAAGAAGCTAGGAACGAGGAAATGGAGCAAGCTGTCAATGCTGCCGCAGCCGAAACGAGCTCTTTAGACAAATATGCTCAGACTCCATCGGCTGAGCAGACCATCGAAAAAACTCCGAGCCCTTCAAAACGCGTCCCTCATTCCCAACCAGTAAACACCTTTCATCCTTTAATCTCATCACCTTTTCCATTATGATTCATCTGCCTTCTGTGTCTGTAGGCAAAGAAAGTGGCTGCCAAGAAGAAAACGGCTCCTCCTCCCTCGGTAAGTTCTATCATCCTTCATTTCCCTCTTATTAACACAGCCGATTTCTGACTTGTATCTTTTTTCAGCCTCCTCGCGCTCCAACACGTGCCCCCCACATATTGAGCGAGCACACGCCAACGGCTGCAGGTGGTGGCGACGCCGAAGACGTGGCTACCTATGTCCCAGTTGTCCGAGTAAGTTTTGTCCAGCCTCATAAATTGGCTCATCGGTTTTGTCGACCCTTCTAGCTGTCTCGACTTGCGATCGTAGCCGATCTTCTTGACTTCGATCTCTAAGAGTTTCTGATCTTGATGAGGGTGCCGATAAGGCCATGGTGGTGTCGGACGAGGACCTACGAGCTACCTTGTCGGACATAGCCAAACGGCTAGAGTGCTCCCTCGACTTTCTGGTCACCGACTACGGCTCCATCCATAGTCGGTTTGAGGACGTCCAGGATCGGCTGCCGGACTAGCTGGCTGACATCATCGCACCGGCCACCTTCATGGAGGTACACTGGCACAAGTTCGAACGAGCTAAGCAGATAATAGCCGATCGCCGAGAAGGCCAAGTTCGATGCTTTGAAGACCGAGCCGATTGCTGAACTTGATTGACTTCGCAAGCGTCGGGAAGAACTGATAGCCGAACTTGCCAACGTCAAAACCGACATTCTAGCCAAAGAACAACGTGTGGTTGGCCTGTCGAAAGAGATCGAGGACCAACAAGCGAAGATCAAGGCGGCCATGTCACATTTATCTGATATGGCCAGGGCGATGAAGCCAATCGTAGGGAATGATGCAGCCGATGCCAAGGTCATTGAAGAGATAGACGGGATTCATCGTAAGGTGATATCGGCTATTACCAACTTCCTTTCCCGCTGAACTAGTTGTAATAGTTGGCTAGGAAAATCTTGTACCTCAAACTCGCAGTTCATCTTGTAATCGGCTCAAACTCTTTTGCCTCAGTTTGATCAATGCCACTCATGTGCATGCTTGCCGACCACGCCTTGATTTCTTCAAAAACTTCAAACTCAAAAAATTTGCTAAGTCCGATTTTTGATAATATACATGTATGCCCCTTTAATTTTGTTGATGGTATCCTTAGCATTAACAAAAGTATCAAATCAAAAATCTTGTCGCCGTCGGCTAGGCTAAGCCGATGTAGAAAAATTAGGGGAAAACGTGGCATGAAAAATGTCCTAAAGGCGATGCTTGTGTCCCACAACGCATCGGCTAACACGAATTGGCACAACCATAGCCGAATCATGAATTGATCCAAACACTTGGATAAAATTTCTTCAAATACTTGCCATTGAGAGCCCTTCCAAATACTTCTCCATCCAATCCTTCTAGCATATAGGCCCCTTTAGAGATGCATTTGTGGATCTTGAAAGGCCCTTCCCAATTCGGTGACCACTTACCGAACTTATTATCCCTTGATCCAATCGGCAATATTAATTTCCAAACGAGCTCGCCCTCTTCCAACGTCTTGTTAGTGATATGCCCTAGAGGCAACATGGAGATGTTGGATATCACGTCAATGTTTATGTATAAATGAATAAAGTGTTATTCAGTTCCATGAAATAGACATCTTGTATTGATCAATAAGTACGTGACTTATTTATGAGACTCTATATGTATGAATCTATTTCTAAACGATCCCTGATCATATGTCATATTGTTGGAACAAATATGATTCTAAGATCGGCATGTTTATTGATTGATGATCATGTCTCATAGATCATGGGTATGGAGATACCAAATCAATAAACATGGACATATGTGTTGGAGAACACATTGTTGGATAGACCCACCATGAGACACTACAGAATTAATGTGCCATTAGTTGGTCTCGGGTAGTGTTGGTACAAAGTCCTTAGACCTGAGATCACCATGGATTCCAACATGTGTAGTAGCCTACTTTGGGACTACCAAACGCTATTCCGTAATGGGGGTAGTTATAAAGGTAGTTTTTGGGTTTGCTATGAAACATGGAGTGGGATGTGAGTGATCAAGATGGAATTTGCCCCTCCTTTGGAGAGATATCTCTGGGCCCTCGAGGTAATGGATTATGAAAATGCATGGCCATGCTAAGTTGATTGAGGAGTCAATCAACGGATGGATAATCCAATACGGTTCGAGTGAATGGTTAAGCTATTGAAGGGATGGCACACATCTTGCCTATAGCTTAAGCGGTATCGTGAGGCAAAGGGATTTGTGTACACATTACAGGTTCGAGCCGATATTATATTCTTGTATACTATGGTGTCAATATGTGCTTGCTAGGCGCCGCTGATGACTGTGTCGGCCGAGTTGGACTCGAGCCGACGATCGGCTAAGTTAGACTATAGCCGAAACCGAGTATACCTGAACCTACGGGTCGCACGCTTAAGGGGATAGAATAGATATTCGAGTTGGACTCGGATATGGCTCGATCGGATAGGGATCCGATCGGATAGAGTCCTATGGGCTTACGACGTGTGGGGCGGCCAACTCTATGAGATACGGATGAGATCCGATTCAAAATAGAGTCCTAATCGGCCACTAGTCCCGTCGGCCAACTCTATATAAAGGAGGGAGGGGTGGAGAGCTGTGGGACGTCAATTGCATCGCGTGCAACAGAAGTCGCCGAGATCAATCTCCACGGAAACCGTCCCCACTTTCGAGCCAAACCCTAGCCTTGCATCGCGTGCTAGCACACGGGTGTACGGCGTTCTGTCCCCGGACGTGTGGATACCGGTAGAGGCGCTGCTACGTTGCGCGCTCTTGATCGGCTGCGGTCGGGCGCATCGGAGCGAGGCGTGAGAACGCGGCCGGACGACTCGAATCGGCTGATTGGCGAATCGGCTGTCTCCCGGAATCGGCTACACCGTTCCGGATCGGATTGCCCGATTGGTTATTCCGCCGCACTCTACTCCAATCGGTAACGATCTATCGGCCCCTTACTTGCAAGTGTTCCTGGTTTGCGCGGTAAAAGTTTTTGTTTTCGGCTAGCGTAGCCTCCGCGTAACCCTTCAAGTGGTATCGAGCTAATCTTGCTTAGTTCGGGTTTTAGATTGGATCGGAACAAGTTTTGCGCACGGGTTGATTAGATCAATCGGTTTTACGGGATCTCGTTGAGGAGAGTAGATGGTAATTGTGTTCCTTGATAGTGTATCGGAACGGCGTAATGTGATTACGTCGAAGCAATTTCCATATGACTCGGTTTGAGTTGGGTTCGAGATAGCGTTCCTTGATAGTGTATCGGAACGGTATAATGTGATTATACCGAAGCTATCTCGTAGTCCGACTTTGTTGCTGCCTCGCGCCTACGCAAACCATCTCCCTTGATAGTGTATCGGGACGACATAATATGATTATGCCGATATGGTTTCCATAAGCGATTTCATAGATTGGATCTATGAATTTCGTGTGGTGTTCCGGCGCTGCCGAAAGCCCGCTAACCGGCTAGCGGGACCGCCGTGTGCGTCCCCTTATAGGTCGTCTCGATGCCGTATCTCTGCGATAGGTAGAAAACGTTTCTACGTCTAACTTGTTTTTGCAGAGAATGCTTTGAGATGGTATGGCCCTATTGTATGTATGAGATGCATGTGATGCATGTAATATTCTTTCATATGTGCAATCCCCGTAATATTCTTTCATACGTGCAATGCTTGTAATATTCTTTCACGACCTGCGAGTCGATGTAATCTTCAATTAGAGCTTCTATAGTAGTAGCTTAGTTTGAAGATATCAAGCATTCGACACTTGGAAGATGGTGCCGAAGATGGAGATCCTCACCGCGACATGGAGATGGAGATCACCATGTGAAGGGGGCCATACTATTTCATTATATGCTATTCTTCTTGCTTTCATATGTGATATGTTTGATAGGATAGCATCCTCTCAAAATTAAGTAGTAATGATGCCCTTCCAAATGTTGCACTGTCACCGTTATGCTCGTCAATGGTGGGTCCGCAAAGCAGAGTGCCATTCTCTATCATAACACGAGGGGTATATGTCGACATATACATGCGGGAGCATTTGGTTTACTTAACAAGGCTATCAAAACAGTTTTGGGCCTTGGGGCATAGGTTGGCGCCGGGGCATGGAGATGCCACACCAACAACAAGAGTCACATAGAGATGTGATTAGCAAGGTGTTGCTTACCGATGTTACTAATTTTCTAGCAGTGATGCCAAAGCTCACTAGAAAATTAATTAACATGTGGATCTTGACCCAATACGTAACCTAGAGGGAAGGTGGAAAATACGTAATGGGAGTCTTATGTTAAATTGTTTAACAATAGACATAGCATAAACATTGTGCTAAACTTTGCTTTTTTCGTTGTAGAATAAATGGCGGCTAATACTACACCGGTACCTTTAATTTGCGATCTATTCTCGAAAAGGAAAAATTAAATGGAACAAACTTTATGGATTGGTATCGCAACCGAGAATTGTTCTCAAGCAAGAGCGTAAGGAGTACGTTCTTGAAGTACCCTATCCCGAGGATTTGCCAACTAATGCTACCGCAACGCACGGAGGGCTTATGAGAAGCACACTAATGATGCCCTAGATATAAGCTGTCTCATGCTTGCTACAATGTCCCCTGAGCTTCAGAAGCAATATGAGAGCAGCGATGCTCACACTATTATTCAGGGACTGCGTGGCATGTTTGAGAACCAAGCTCGGGCCGAGAGGTTCAACACCTCAAAGTCCTTGTTTGCGTGCAGGCTTGTTGAGGGGAATCCCGTCAGTCCGCATGTGATAAAGATGATTGGCTACATTGAGAGTCTGGAAAAACTAGGTTTTCCCCTTAGCCAAGAGTTGGCTACTGATGTGATTCTCCAGTCGCTCCCTCCGAGCTTCGAGCCATTCATATTAAACTATCACATGAACAATATGGATAGAACCTTGGCTGAATTGCATGGGATGCTAAAGACAGCTGAGGAGAGTATCCAGAAAAACGGTCATCATGTGATGATGATGCAGAAGGCAAAGCGCAAACCACTGTCAAGAAACTTTGCACCAAGAGGAAGTTAACTCCCGATGAGATCGCGAGTGCCTCCAATGCAAAGAAGGGCAAGAAGGGGTCGGCGGCATCGATGCCGTTTGCTTCTACCGCAAGGAGACAGAGCCACTGGAAAAGGAACCCAAGAAGTACATGGAGGATCTCAAGAAGAAGCAAAGTACGACTTCGCTTAGTATTAATGTTATAGACATTAATCTCGCTACTTCACCTACCGACTCTTGGGTATTTGATACCGGATCGTAGCTCATATTTGCAAGTCGTTGCGGGAATGAGAAGAAGTAGAGGATTGAGAAGGGGCGAGGTGAACTGCGCGTCGGCAATGGAGCAAGCGTTGCTACGCTTGCTTGTCGGCACGATACCACTTCATCTACCTTCGGATTAGTTTTGGAATTGAATAATTGTTATTGTGTTCCAACACTATGTCAAACGTTATTTCCGCTTCATGTTTGCAAGCGGAAGGATATGATTTTAGATCAATGAACGATGGTTGTTCAATATATCTCGAGATATGTTCTATTTTCATGCTCCATTGGTGAATGGATTATACGTTTTGAATCTTGAAGCGTCTCCCATCTATAACATTAATACGTAAAGACAACTCTCTAATGATATAAACCCCACGTTTATCCGGCATTGTCGCTTAGGCCATATAAATAAGAAACGCATGGAGAAGCTCCATAAGGATGGATTGCTTCACTCTTTTGATTTTGAATCATTTGAGACATGTGAGTCTTGTTTACTTGGTAAGATGACAAAAGCACCTTTCACGGGACACGTGAAAGAGCAAGTGACTTGTTGGCACTCGTACATACCGATGTATGTGGACCAATGAGCTCAACGGCCGAGAGGTGGTTATCGCACTTCATTACCTTTACCGATGACTTTAGTAGATATGGTTATATCTACTTGATGAGGCATAAGTCCGAATCCTTTGAAAAGTTCAAAGAATTCCAGAATGAAGTACAGAATCATTTAGGGAAAACAATCAAGTTTCTACGATCGATCGTGGAGGGGAATACTTGAGCCAAGAGTTTGGTAATCATCTCGAAAGATTGTGGAATTGTTCCACGCTTAACTCCGCCAGAACTCCACAATGGAACGGAGTGTCCGAACGGAGAAATCGCACCTTGTTGGACATGGTGCGGTCGATGATGAGCCAAAGTGATCTTCCGTTATCTTTCTGGGGATATGCTCTTGAAACACTGCGCTCACACTAAATAGAGTTCCATCTAAGTCGGTTGAAAAGACACCATATGAGATATGGACAGGGCAACCCCTAGTTTGTCTTTTCTCAAAATATGGGGATGCGAAGCTTATGTAAAACGTTTAGATCGACAAGCTCACACCCAAATCGACAAGTGCTTCTTTGTGGGATATCCTAAGGAAACTAAGGGATATTACTTTTATAATCGGGAACAAGGCAAAGTGTTTGTCGCCCGACACGGTGTCTTCTTGGAGAAAGAGTTTCTTTCAAGAAGGGTTAGTGGGAGCAGGGTGCATCTTGAAGAAGTTCAAGAAACACCGAAAATGTTTCAACCACGAACCACAACAGGAGGTGCAAAGTGTTGCGCCACCGGTTGTAGATACACCACCCCACGGAGGTCGAAAGATCACGTCGTGCACCGAGTACACAAAGCGGAACAACGTGATATATTGTTGTTAGACAACGATGAGCCTAAGACCTATGAGGAAGCGATGGTGGGACCCGATTCCAACAAGTGGCTTGGAGCCATGAAATCCGAAATAGAATCCATGTACGACAATCAAGTTTGGAACTTGGTTGATCCACTGATGGTGTCAAAACCATTGAGTGTAAATGGGTTTTTAAGAAAAAGGCCGATATGGATGGAAATGTTCACATCTATAAGGCGCGATTGGTGGCGAAAGGTTTTAAACAGATTCAAGGAGTTGATTATGATGAAACCTTCTCGCCCGTCGCAATGCTTAAATCTATTCGGATTATCCTAGCGATTGCTGCATATTTCGATTATGAGATATGGCGATGGATGTCAAAACGGCTTTCCGAATGGAAACCTAAGCGAGGATGTATACATGATGCAACCTCGGGTTTTGTCGATCCAGAATCGCTGGAAAGATATGCAAGCTACGTAAGTCCATTTATGGATTGAAGCAAGCATCTCGGAGTTGGAATATTCGTTTTGATGAAGTAATCAAAGGGTTTGGTTTCATCAAAAATGAAGAAGAGGCCTGTGTTTACAAAAGGTCGTGGGAGCGCAATTGTATTTCTAATCTTATATGTAGATGACATATTACTAATTGGAAATGATATCCCTATGCTAGAATCCGTCAAGTCTTCATTGAAAAATAGTTTTTCCATGAAAGACTTAGGGGAGGCAGCATATATATTAGCATTCGGATCTATAGAGATAGATCCAAGAGGCTAATTGGATTAAGCCAAAGTACATACATTGACAAGGTGTTGAAAAGGTTCAACATGCATGATTCCAAGAAAGGTTTCTTGCCCATGTCACATGGCATTAATCTTAGCAAGAATCGGTGTCCTCGGACACATGATGAGCGGAATAAGATGGGTATGGTTCCATATGCTTCGGCAATTGGATCCATCATGTATGCCATGCTTTGTACACGCCGCATGTCTCGTACGCTTTGAGTGCTACGAGCAGATACCGTCGAGATCCAGGTGAAGGTCACTGGATCGCCGTAAAGAATATCCTTAAGTACTTGAGAAGAACTAAGGATATGTTCCTAGTCTATGGAGGTGAAGAAGAGCTCGTTGTAAGTGGTTACACCGATGCTAGCTTCCAAACAGACAAGGATGATTATAGATCGCAACTGGGTTCGTGTTCGCCCGAACGGAGGCGCGATCACTGGAAGAGTTCCAAGCAGGATACTTTGCTGATTCTACAACGGAGGCCGAGTACATTGCGCTTCTGGAAGCTGCAAAGGAGGCTGTTTGGATCAAGAAATTCGTTTCGAGCTTGGTGTGATGACTAGTACGACTGGTCCAATGTCTCTCTATTGTGATAATAGTGGAGCCATTGCGCAAGCCAAGGAGCCGAGGTCACATCGGAAGTCCAAACACATACTTCGGCGATATCATCTCATCCGCGAGATAGTGGACAGAGGTGATGTCAAGATATGCAAAGTGCACACGGATCTCAACATAGCCGATCCGCGACAAAACCTCTCCTCGGACGAAGCATGAGGCGCACACAAGAGCAATGGGTATTAGATACTTACATGATTGACTCTAGTGCAAGTGGGAGATTGTTAGTGATATGCCCTAGAGGCAACATGGAGATGTTGGATATCACGTCAATGTTTATGTATAAATGAATAAAGTGTTATTCGGTTCCATGAAATAGACATCTTGTATTGATCAATAAGTACGTGACTTATTTATGAGACTCTATATGTATGAATCTATTTCTAAACGATCCTCGATCATATGTCATATTGTTGGAACAAATATGATTCTAAGATCGGCATGTTTATTGATTGATGATCATGTCTCATAGATCATGGGTATGGAGATACCAAATCAATAAACATGGACATATGTGTTGGAGAACACATTGTTGGATAGACCCACCATGAGACACTACAGAATTAATGTGCCATTAGTTGGTCTCGGGTAGTGTTGGTACAAAGTCCTTAGACCCGAGATCACCATGGATTCCAACATGTGTAGTAGCCTACTTTGGGACTACCAAACGCTATTCCGTAATGCGGGTAGTTATAAAGGTAGTTTTTGGGTTTGCTATGAAACATGGAGTGGGATGTGAGTGATCAAGATGGAATTTGCCCTCCTTTGGAGAGATATCTCTCGGCCCTCGAGGTAATGGATTATGAAAATGCATGGCCATGCTAAGTTGATTGAGGAGTCAATCAATGGACGATAATCCAATACGGTTCGAGTGAATGGTTAAGCTATTGAAGGGATGGCACACATCTTGCCTATAGCTTAACGGTATCGTGAGGCAAAGGGATTTGTGTACACATTACAGGTTCGAGCCGATATTATATTCTTGTATACTATGGTGTCAATATGTGCTGCTAGGCGCCGCTATTGACAGTCGGCTGAGTTGGACTCGAGCCGACGATCGGCTAAGTTAGACTATAGCCGAAACCGAGTATACCTGAACCTACGTGGTCGCACGCTTAAGGGGATAGAATAGATATTCGAGTTGGACTCGGATACGGCTCGATCGGATAGGGATCCGATCGGATAGAGTCCTATGGGCTTACGACGTGTGGGGCGGCCAACTCTATGAGATACGGATGAGATCCGATTCAAAATAGAGTCCTAATCGGCCACTAGTCCCGCCGGCCAACTCTATATAAAGGAGGGAGGGGTGGAGAGCCGTGGGACGTCAATTGCATCGTGTGCACAAGTCGCCGAGATCAATCTCCACGGAAACCGTCCCCACTTTCGAGCCAAACCCTAGCCTTGCATCGCGTGCTAGCACACGGGTGTACGGCGTTCGTCCCCGGACGTGTGGATACCGGTAGAGGCGCTGCTACGTTGCGCGCTCTTGATCGGCTGCGGTCGGGCGCATCGGAGCGAGGCGTGAGAACGCGGCCGACGACTCGAATCGGCTGATTGGCGAATCGGCTGTCTCCGGGAATCGGCTACACTGTTCCGGATCGGATTGCCCTGATTGGTTATTCCGCACTCTACTCCAATCGGTAACGATCTATCGGCCCTTACTTGCAAGTGTTCCGGTTTGCGCGGTAAAAGTTTTTGTTTTCGGCTAGCGTAGCCTCCGCGTAACCCTTCACGTCTTAGGCACAACTTTCTTGTTATAGTGACGGGCTACTCGCTCCTTGTCCCTTGTCACCTTTTCCAAGGCCCTCATTCGTGACAAAACCAAATATTCGGATTCATCCACCATTAAGTTGTAATAATCATTGGTGTAAGCTGATCTTGTATCTGAACCCTTCCGGAGCCGACGATTGTTTCCCATGGCAACACTGCTTCATGTCCGTAGACCAGTTTATATGGGGGGACTTGGATAGATCCGTGGCAAGCCATCCGATAGCCCAAAGTGACTCGGCTAATCGGTTGTGCCACTGCTTGAGGTATTCAGCGATCTTTCTCTTTATCAGCTTGATTAGACTTTTATTTGAGGCCTCTGCTTGCCCGTTAGCCTGAGCATAATATGGAGAAGAATTGAGTAACTTGATCCCCATGTCATCGGCAAACTGAACGAACTCATCTGATACGAAAATAGATCCCTGATCTGTAGTTATAGTTTGAGGAGACCGAATCAGTATATGATGTGCTCTTTAACAAACTCGATTGTGTCCCTAGAATCGACCTTCTTCAAAGGAATTGCTTCCACCCACTTGGTAAAATAACCTGTTGCCACCAATATGAACTTGTGTCCTTTACTCGACGGTGGATTGATTTGGCCGATCATATCGATTTCCCAACCTCTGAACGGCCAAGGCTTGATAATTGGGTTCATAGCGGATGCTGGTGCTCTTTGGATAACTCCAAACTTTTGACAGTCTTGGCATCCTTTGTAATACATGAAACAATCTTCCAGCATCCTCGGCCAAAAATACCCTACTCTTCGAAGTAGCCACTTTATTTTGTGAGCCGATTGATGCGTGCCGCAAATTACCTCATGCACTTCTCCGATAGCCACCTTGGCTTGATCAGCACTGAGACACTTAAGAAACACGCCATTAATCGTCCGATAATACAAATCTTCATCGAGCAAGACATATCTCAAAGCCTTGTAGCTTAATTTCCTTGAAGCCGATTGGGAGGGGTTTTGTAAGTAGTTGTAGACATCAAATCTCCTGTTCGCTGTCATTGTGGTGATCTCTACTTCAATATCTTTCATCATTGTAGCCTGATGCCCCCGAGCTAAATCATTGGCTTCTGCATTCTGTTCTCTGGGGATGTGCTTCAAAGTCACTAGCCGAAAGTTGTCCATCAACTCTCGGCATTTTTGATAGTAGACCATCGGCACGTCGTTCTTGCATTCAAATTCTCCCGAACCGTTGATGACCAACAGTGAATCTCCCATTATTTCGATGACGTCGGCTTCAACCTCTTTGAGTAGTTGTAGTCCTTTGAGTACGACCTCATACTCGGCTTGGTTGTTTGTGGCGTGGGGCATGATTAAAAATACGAACTCAAAGCTTGCCCCCTGGGAGAAATTATTACCAAGCCGATTCTGCAACCATTGGTGCAAACCGAGCCATCGAAAGTTAGAATCCAAGGCATAATGTCTACTAAGCCGATTGAGTCATCTCTGTGTTCCACTAGAAAATTGGCTATAGCTTGTCCTTTAACTGCCCTGGGCGCCTGGTATCTTAAATCAAACTCTGTCAAGGCAAAAATCAATTTCCCAACCCGTCCTTTTAGTACTAGAGCCGATATCATATATTTTACTACACTGGCTTTGCATACACGGTGCACTCATTGGATAACAAGTAATGCCTCAACTTTGTGCACGAAAAATACAAGCAAAGACACAATTTCTCCACTAATGAATACCTTGTTTCTGCATCCAGAAGCCGTCGGCTGAGATAAAACATGGCCTTTTCCTTCCCTTCGATCTCCTGAATCAACACCGAGCCGATGGAGTTTTTGTCGGCTGACAGATATAGCTTGAATGGTATCCCTTTCGTGGAGAAATCAAAACGAAGGTGAGCTTAAGTAATCCTTGATATTGTCCAATGCTTTTTGCTGCTCTCTTGCCCCCAAGTGAATGCTTGATCGGCTTTCACCGAAGCAAAGCGTGAATGACTCCATCTTTTCGAAAGGTTGGCGATGAATCGTCGATGAAGTTGATTTTGCCGATCAAAGACTCGTAGTTGCTTCTTGTCCCTCGGAGGCTGAATTGTCTTGATAGCATTGATGCTCCTTGGTGTAACCTCTATTCCTCTCTCATGAACAAGAAACCCTAAAAATTGCTCGGCCGACACGCCGAACACAAACTTTAGTGGGTTCATTTTTAGGCCGTACTTCCTAGTTCTCTCCAAAGCCTGTCTCAGATCGGCTATGTGGTCTTCTATTTCCCTGGATTTGACAACAACGTCATCAATGTAGATCTCCACTAGAGAGCCGATCATATCATGAAAAATATAGTTCATGGCCCTTTGATAAGTTGCTCCAGCATTCTTCAAGCCAAATGTCATGACAACCCATTCGTATAAGCTGATTGCTCCTGGGCATCTGAAAGCAGTCTTGTGGATATCTTCTTCGGCCATGAAAATCTGATTGTAACCTGCATTGCCATCCATAAAGCTTATGATTTTGTGGCCGAAAGTAGCATCCACAAGCAAGTCGGCTATGGGCATTGGGTATTCATCCTTAGGGGTAGCTTTGTTTAGGTCCCTGAAACCAATACACACCCTGAGTTTGCCATTTTTCTTCATTACTGGAACTATGTTTGAAACCCACTTTGCATATCGGCAGGGCCGAATAAATCTGGCATCGTATAGCCGAGTGATATTGGCTTTAATCGCATCATACATATCGGCTTTAAACCTCCTAGGAGGTTGTTTGTACTGCCGATATCCAGGCTTTATAAGCAGCCGATGCACAACAATAGATGGGCTAAGACCAGGCATCTCAAAATACTCCCAAGAAAAACAATCTTTATATTCCTTTAATAAATCAATAAGCTTGAATCTAAAATGAGAAGACAAATTTTTGCCAATATATGTCGGCCTAGGCCTATCTCACAGGCCAATATCAATCTCCTCTAACTCGTCGAGTCGACATAAAACCCTGCCCAAGTTTGCAGTCATTGTCGTCCACGGTGTCCTCACTTTGTAGACGCTCGAGCCCTCCACGATGCCTTCAAAGTAGTAATTGAGGCTCTTCGTCTCCAATAGGCCGTATAGCATAATCGAGACACCTTTAGAAAATCGGCTTGCCAGATTTTGCAGACAGACAATCG